>JAODAL010038029.1:0-39698 GCA_025379985.1 Phyllomedusa bahiana | reverse complement strand
GTGTGTGCGTGTGTGGTTTGTGTGCGTGCGAGGGGTGTGTGTGTTTGTGTGCGTGTGAGGTGTGCGTGTTTGTGTGTGTTCCAGGGTGTGTGTGTTTGTGTGTGTGTCAGGGGTGTGTGTGTTTGTGTGTGTGCTAGGGGTGTGTGTATTTCAGTGTGCGTGCGAGGGCTGTGTGTGTGTATTTCAGTGTGCGTGCGAGGGGGGTGTGAGTTTGAGTCTGTGGGGGAGGGGAATGAGTGTATTGCAGTGTAAGGGGGAGTGGTGTGTGTTTGTGTGGGAGGGGTGTGTGTGTTTGAATGTGCAAGGGGGTTGGAATTACCCACTTGTCTTCTGTTCCTTGCTCCTGTCTCCTGCGGTCTGTCTTTGGTGGCTGCAGGGGGCTGGATACAAATCGCAGGGGGCAGGAGTTGTCCCCTTGTCTATTGTCTCTTGCTCCTGTCTCCCGCATCCTGCGGTTTGTCTTTGGTGGCTGCTGAGGGCAGGAGACAGGCCGCTGGGGATAGACTCTGGTGATTGCCTATGGCAATAGCCTATTCAGCATCCAGAAAAACTGGGTGACACTCCATCCCCCCAAAGGTGGCACCCAGTATTCCTATCATGGAAAGCTGGATGTTACCTGTGGGCGATGGGTGTCACTGAGCTTTCCTGCATGCTGGATATGGTATCCAGCCTATATGTATGTGCTTAATGTTTATTTACAGGTTCCCATTTGCATAACGTCGGATTCGGTGGACTACATCGGATTAACCTTGGATCTATTTATTTTCAAATAAATTGGTTAAAGAGGGCTGGTGTCGGGGAGTGTTTATTTAAATAAAAGGGTTTTTTTATGCAATTTGTGTGTGTGTGTTTTTTTCCCCTTATAATTCCAGTGATAGTAGTGGAGGTGTCTGACAGACGCCTCTTCATTACTATCGCTCGGGCTTGGTGTCAGCCAGTGGTGTTTCTTGTTGCCCAAGGCTGACACCAACCCCGTATCACTATTACCCCAGTACCCAACGCACCAGGGGTACTTGGAAGAGCCGGTAACCGTCAGAAGGGGACCCTCTAATGTGATGGTCTGCTTCTGGAGCAGTTGCAGGCTGGTATTTTTAGAATGGGAAGTTACCAGTATCGATGGTTATTCCCATCCTGATAGTATCAGACTGCTGCTGTCGGTTTTACCTTGGCTGGTTATGGAAAATGGGGGGGAATTTTTCTGAAAATTTATTTATTTAATGAGAATCTGCATATGGGCAGCCACTGTAATCATTACAGGAGGTGCCCACTTTAGGATTCTAAATAAATAAATGATTTTTGAAAAAAAAATAAGACGTGGGGTCTCCTCCATTTTCCATAACCAGGCACGGTAAAACCGACAGCTGCAGCCTGATACCATCAGAGTGGGAAGCTCCATTAACACTGGTCCCTTTTCATTCTAAAATACCAGCCTGCAGCCACCCCAGAAGCTGGCCATCACATTACCGTCTCTTCCCAGTACCCCAGGTGCGTTAGGTACTGGGGCAATAGTGACACGGTGTTGGTGTCAGCCTTGGAGTGACTCAAACTACTGCTCGCTGACACCAAGCCCATGCGCTAGTAATGAAGAGGTGTCTGTCAGATACCGCCATTACTTAAACAGGAATTAAATGGGGAAAAAAAAGACAGACACAAATTGCACAAAAAAAACTTTTATTTAAATAATCACTCCCCGACATCATCTCTCTTTCACCATTTAATTAAAGAAATCAATCCAATGTTGGTCCACCATAATCCAATGAGTCTGACATAGTCCAAAGTGGAAACCTGTATGAATATAAGAACATAAAAAAATGACAGTACTAAACTACATCTCCTGCATTCCCTGAAGATCATTCTTGCAACTGATCTTCTGGGGGTGCACAATATGATTCTAGGGAGTGCAGGCACAGCCGCAGCCCAGTCTCCAGGGGGATGGTCCTATGCCCCCCAAGGAGATTGTTAGCTGTGCTCTGTACTCCTCTCTCTCATCACTCCCCACCAACGTGTTATGCATCCTAGTACCAACACAAAATACAACACCCCCATCACCCCATAACCTCTCTGTCTAATACCCCATAGTCCTCTCACCTCCACCTATCACCCCATAACCTTCCCACCTATTACCCCATAGTCCTCTCACCTCCACCTATCACTCCACCTATCACCCCAAAACCTTTCCACCTGCACCTCTCACCCCATAGCCTCCCCACCTATCACCCCATTTAAAGTTTGTACAGAGGTGGCTACAGGTAGGGAAGTGCTGAAAAAAATAGAATAAATTTTGCAGGGACGAGACGTGGTCAGAAGAAGTCATCCTGGCCGTCTGGACAGGATGGAGAAAAAAAGGGAAAGATAATTCCAGTCTCAGGAGACATCTCCGGTGAGTCCCTACATGTTACTGCACTGTAGTCACTTAAATGTCTGCAGAGCCTTTGTACACTGGTATATACCACTGTATAATCACTGTATGGTGGAGATATTGATTGTAATATCATTTAGGTGTAGGCACAGTTTGGCAGTATCTTACAGTCCAGGAAAGCTGGGTGATGCCAAAACCCTAATTTAGCTTTCATCCAGAGTCGTAACACAGTTAGGTAGCGTAGGTGTTGCTTTTTAAAAGGGGGTGTGGCTCACCTAGAAGAGGGGCGTGGCCGCGCACGGCACCTTCAAATCTCCCACTTTCAAAAGTTGGCAAGTATGCCATTTGGTGCACCTGACTGTGGAAGGGGTTAGCTTGTGTCAGGAGATATAAATTCCAGCAAACTCCTCTAAAAGGAGCTTGGCTTTTGGGAGCTTGGCTTTACAGAGTAAAGGTTACAGAGTGTGAGTTAAAAAAAAAACGGAGGATTGGAGAGTGGTGTCTACATATATATTGTAGCAAAGCTGTTTTCTATTGTAGCTTGTTCTTGAACTATTGACACATTCTAAAGGGCATTTTTTCCCCTTCTATTGTAATCACCTGTGGTGTTCTGACAGGACCTGTGAAAGTAAGGTGTGTGTTCTGACAGGACCTGTGGAAGTAAGGTGTGTGTTCTGACAGGACCTGTGGAAGTAAGGTGTGTGTTCTGACAGGACCTTTTGGTGCACCTGACTGTGGGAGGGGTTAGCTTGTGTCAGGAGATATAAATTCCAGCAAACGGCTCTAAAAGGAGCTTGGCTTTTGGGAGCTTGGCTTTACAGAGTGAAGGTTACAGAATGTGAGTTAAAAACCCGGAGTTAAAAGCAGGAATGAAAAACTGGTAAGTAAACAAACTTTATTGCTTTAATCTAATTAACCTTTCTTTTTAAAAAAAAAATCTTCATTGCTGTTGACATTATCACTGGCAATTTTCACCAGTGCACAATCTGCCATATGTATGCACTACTGGAGCAGGAGGTCCGGGGTGAATACTGCTGTGGCAGATGTGAGCATGTTGCTACTCTGGTAGCTCGCAATTTAGATCTAGATGAGCAAAATGCAACACCGAGGGCAATTGACAGTGAAGAGAGGAGTTTGCTTCTCTTTGGGCAAACAGTTAGTGGGCTAAATGTTGAGGATGGAGTATTGGATCAGCAGGAGGAGCCGTGTAGCAGGGTTAATGAAGTTAGGGGGAGTTCTAGGGGTACCAGAAAAAGGAAGTCCATTTCTCCTCCTGAGATTCCTAGCAAAATTGCCAAGTTGGGTGATAATGCTGGGGAATCAGTCTCAGAAATGGCAAACCTAGTGGACACTTCCTTGCAGCTGGACGAGCAGCCCAACTAGTAGTCGGGAGGATGGGAAGACAGGTAGGAAAAGACAGTTAGTAGTTGTAGGGGATTCTATAATCAGGAAGACGGATAGAATAATTTGCCGCCAGGACTGCCTCAACCGCATGGTTTGCTGTCTCCCTGGTGCCAGGGTTCAGCATGTGGTGGACCAGGTGGATAAATTACTAGTAGGGGCTGGCGATGACCCAGCTGTTGTGGTCCATGTTTGAACCAATGGAAGAATACATGGTAGGAGCAGGATCCTAAAGAATACTTTGAAAGACCTAGGCTCAAAACTGAAGGGAAGGACCTCCAAGGTTGTGTTCCCCGGAATACTGCCTGTGCCATGAGCTACTCAGGAAAGACAGTGGGAGCTCAGGGAGTTAAATGCATGGCTGAAGTAGAACAGAAGGGTTTGGGGTCATAGAGCACTGGGCTGATTTTTCATTGGGGTACAATCTGTTTTCTACAGATAAATTGCATCTGAATGGAAGGAGGTCTGCTTTGCTGGGGGAAATTCCAGAAGAGGTGCAGGAGTATTTAAACTAGGAATGAAGAAGGAGAATAACAATAGATAATTGAAGGGGTAGACATAGTCTTTAAGAAAAGGCAGACTACATCGGAACGGTGGAGTGCGGAGAGGATGAGTAGAAAACAGTGGATAAAGGAGATCCATGTGTTACAAAACCAGCAATTGAAACGATAGCCGTGCCCACAAATATCTCATGTAATCTTCATGCCATCTACTATGTGTAAATAAATAAACTCACAGCTGTCTACTAATTTTAATGTATAATCCCATGCACAACATACCGAAGAGAGATGACTATAAATTCCATGCCGTACATCTTGAACGTGGTTAACGTTTAATCTCAATTTGCTGTCTACATGAAACGGAGGTAAATCGTATGATCCCATGCTGTCTAATGAAACATGTTTTACGAAATCGAATACTCCCAAATCGTGTTGATGGCAGATTAAAAAATGGAAAAGGAACTTAAAATGTCTACATTCACATGCCAAAAAAGTCTAGCAACCAAAAATGGGAAGAATTTGAGGTGCTAAGTTGTAAAGGAGCTGGTTGCGCGAATGTGGTTGGGAATTGCGAAAAGATGGCTGGTCTCCCATCACATGACTTTCAGAGCTTCAACCTTCAAGGTTTTAAATCTATTTAGCGGAAGACAGAGCGAAACAGATGGGGAGCAGGAGTGTGGTTTGCATGTAAGGAGTGATAATGAAAGGCACAATGTCTAAATGAGGAACATAGAGGGGGAAGTAGCTAAAAGATAGTGAAACATTGTGAGGTGGAAATACAAGGGGGGGTTAATGCCACAAATGAATGATTTTTGGCCGTAATACTATAGACCTCCGAACATACGAGGAGATAGAAGAACAGGAACACCATAATCAAAAACTGGTGCGGGCAGCAACAAGCGGGTACGTGGTAATGACAGTGAACGACACCATTAATTACACCATTCATTGACTGGGTCATGGTTCTGACTATCAAACTGAAAAGGGAAGGAAAGTTCCTCAATCTGTATAGAGAGCGATCATGTTATGGGACAGTTTTAGTGGAGGATCCCACTAGAATTGAACACACTCTGTTGGATCTAGGTAATGTCCTAAAAAACACAGCAACTATGTTAGGATGCGGTCACAAGTTTCTGAAAAACCACATAGCACTTAACAGTAGACCACAGTATATAATATCATTTTAGTGTAAACTGGAGAAAACACAAACGCTGAGCAAGGAGGGCTAAAACTCATTTAATTTTAAAAAGGCCAATTGTCACGTTATTGAAGGACCGCAATACATGGACATTAGACTGGGAGCAGCTCTTAGCAATAGTGATGTAGAAGCCAAATGGAGAGTGCTTTAAATATCGTTGGGCAAATTTTTATTGCATAAAATATATTCCTATGGTGGGATAAGCAGATAGAGTGATATAAAATAATTCCAACATGGCATTCTATTCTACCATTTTTCTCAGAGGAGCAATAAAACAAAAAAAGATAAGTGGCATTTACTCAAATATTTTTCAAGTCAGAGGGTCAGCTTTATGATGGGCGTCGAATTCCACCGAAATTCGGGTTTGGTTCACATGTTCCCGATTTCACACGGTTCAAAAAATAACTTCGTCATACCGAAGATAATAAACTTCGGGAGGAATCCCATGCAAAATGCCTATTTCCTGCTGCACAGTAAGCCGGCCAGGGTGCTGGAGTAATCGTTGTGCCTATGCTTATGAAAATATGCAGAGGATGAGCTGGTTTGGTCTCATACAATGTGTGCTTTAATAATGACACACAGATAACTCCCGCCAGCTCTTAGAATCGACTTCAACATACAAATTCCCTGGGCACGTAAGAAGGGCAAAACTGACCAATAAAAACTGACAGGGGGAATGTAGACCTGATAAAGTTATGCAGTGACAGCTGAAAAAAAAACAAGCCTGATGGCTCAGGTGGCAACACAGTGAGAGTGTGAGGTGACGGCGGCAGCCACAAAGCAAGCATGAGGTCAGCACAATCGCACAATGAATAATTCTGGAGGAGACAAAAACAGGAGTAGGAACCACAGAGCTAGGCACAAATGACCACAGGGTGTAGGGAGTCTTATGGCAGCAGCCACAGCACAGCATGAGCAACAGTGGCTCAATGACAAGCGTGTAGGAGCACGAGGCTACACAGCCCACACACAGCAATGTGGTCAGACATGGCACAATGACAGTGTGTAGGTCACTCAGGAGCGCCAATAAAACACAAAACAGCAGCAGCTCGGGGGGCGGCGGGGGGGCGGATGAAGTTCCAGACAAGTGCACAATTCACAGGGTGTATGTTCAAAACGGCAATCAGCCACAGCAGCAGCACATAGGTCAGACAGTGGACACAATGACATGAATAATCACTGGAGGTGCACAAACAGGATAGGACCACAAGAGTGGGAAACAAGATGACACATGTGTGGAGGTCACGGCAGCAAGGCCACAGAGCATGCAGAGGTCAGACAGTGGCACAAAGACACAGTGTGTAAAGGCATGTCCACGCAAAAGCAGCATGCAGTCAACCAGTTGCGCAACAATAGACAAGAGTGTTGTAAGGTCACGGCATCTGCCACAGCAGCAGCATACAAGCCAGACCGTGGCAGCACATAGACAGTGAGGTAGGATCACAGCAGCAAGCCACAAGCAGCAGCATACCCCATGAGGTTAGAACATGGCCATAACAAATGACACAGTGTGTCTAGATCACGGCACAGCCACAAGCCGCAGACACAATGTAGGTCAGACAGTGGCACAAATGACAAGTGTGTAAACAAAGGATCACCTGCAGCAGCCACAAGCAGCAGCATGAGGTCCACAGAACAGTGGCTCAATTGACACAGTGTGAAGCACAGGTCACGGCACGCATGCAGCATGAGTCAGACACGTGGCACAATGACATTACTGGCGATGGTGGCAAAAACAGGACGTAGTCCACAGAGTGGGACAAAGGACACAGTGTGTAGGTCCAACGGGACAGCAGCTCACTAGCAAGCAGCATGAAGGTCAGAAAACAGTGGCCAATGACAAGAGTGTGGTAATGGTCCACGGACGCAACAGACATGAGGTAAGACAGTGGCACAATTGACATTGAAGCTGGAGGGTGGCAAAAACAGTTAGTAAGGCCACAGAGGAGGCACGGATTAAAAGACAAATCGTCCACAATCAAGCCAAATGACAAGCAGTAGAGAAAAAAAAAAAATAAAAAAATATAAAAAAAAATGGAAGGTGAGAGCGGCAGCAGACATACGAGGCGTCAACAGTGGCACATATGACATTATCTGGAGTGGCAAAAACAGGATTAGGCCACAGAGTTGGCACAATGACAGAGTGTGAAGGTCAGTATGGCAGCAGCCACAGCAAAAGCAGCATGAGGTCAGAAAACGGACTCAATGACAAACAAGTTGAGCAAGAAGTCCCAAGTCAGCGAAGCGCATGAGAGTCGAACAAGTGGAACAAATTAACATCATCTGGAAGGTGCCAAAAAAAACAGAGTAGCCACAGAGTAGGACAATGACCACAGTGTGTAACAAGGATCCGCCAGACACCCACCAGCAGCAGCATGACAGGTCGAGACAGTGGCACAATGATACAGTATCGTAAAAAGGTCAGAGCGGCCAGCCGCAGCAGAGGTCAGACAAGTGGCACAATGACAATGCATGGAGGTGGAAAAAAGTAGTATGCCACTGCAGTGGCACCATCAGACAGAGAGTGGAAGGTGACGGCGCACTGCAGCATGAGGTCAGACCGATGGCAACAATGACAATTCTGGAGATGGTAAAAAAAACAAGAGTAGGCCACAGAGTGGGACAATGACACACGTGACTGGCAAAGGTTCAACAGCTCACCCAAAAAGAGCACATAAGCAGCATTGAGGTCCAGACAGTGGCCAACCATGACACTATCGGAGGTGGCAAAACAACAGGAGTAGGCCACAGAGTGGGACAATGAACAAAACAGTGATAGGTACAAGGTCACGGCAGCAGCCTCTAGCAGCAGCAAGAGGTCAAAAGTGGACACAACAGACAGAGTGTGTAGGTCACGGCATCAGCCAAAGCAGCCAGCAATTAGTCAGTACAGTACGGCACAACAATGACAAGTAGTGTAAAAAGGCGTCACGACAGCAGTCACACAAGCAGCAGCATGAGTCAACAGTGCGCACAAATGACAGTGTGTGACTAGGACCGGCAAAAGCAATAAGCAGCATAGACAGGTCAGACAGTGGCAAAAAGCCATTCCTGGAGGTGGCCAAAAAAACACGGAAGATAGGCGCCACAGAGTGGGGACAAGGACACAGTGTGGAAGAGTACTCCGGCCAGCAGCCACAGCCAAATGCAGCATGAGGTCAAACAGATCTGGCCACAATGAACATCTTGCGAGGCACAGGTAAAAAAAAACAAGGAGTAGGACCACAGAACAGATAGGACAATGCGACAACAAGTGTAGAGGTCACAGCAGCAGCCCCAACAGCACCAGCATGAGTCAGACAGTAGAGCACAAAGAGACATTCTGGAGGTGCAAAAACGAAGGAGCAGGAAGCCAACTAGGTTGGGACAAATGACACAGTGTGTAGGTCACGGCACAGCACCACAGCAGCAAGCATGATGTCAAAAACGGGCAACAATCACATCCAGGAGGTGGCAAAACCTGGAGTAGGAACCACAGAGTGGCACAATACCAAGAGTTGGAAAATGGTGACGCGGCAGGACAGCAAATACAGCATGAGGAGTCAAGAGACAGTGGCGCATTGACACAGATGTGAAGAGGTCACGGCAGCAGCCACAAGCATGCACATGATGTCAGACAGTGGCACAATGACAAGTGTGTAAGGTCACGGCAGCGAGCCGCATGAGGTCAGACAGGGGCACAAGCACAATGATCAGAGTGTGGGAGTGGTGCAATACCAGTCCCTGGGAAAGATGGTTGGTTGGCAGATGGAGAAACTGTCGAGCAGAATTGTTGCATTCCAGGCGGGTGGCGGAAATCAGATAGGGGCTGAAGGCAGACTAGTTTGAACCCAGACTCCTTTCTCACAGTTTGGGGGTGATGCGGCCTGGCTGCTGTATCTGACGTCTAAGGCATTGGGTGTGTGGAACATCCTGGCCGACTCCAAGAACGCCACAGAATTACAAACCTAGACAAAAAAGGGTTCAGTCGTTCCCACATTCTAGCCCCGTAGGACAAGCGGGCATTCTCTTGGGTAAAAACGATGGCCACCCGCCGCACTAGAACACCCGCTCTGATGCCACACTACTAGTACGGGCAGGACAGCTTCACTTCCACTGCAACAACACACACAAGCAAGTTGCCCAAACATCCATTCATGGAATGCCCAGATCCAAGCGGATCTTCTAACTGGGGTGGCAAGTGATATTTCACCAACAAGTAGTCCAACACTCACGCTGTTGATCAGGTCGCTACGACAGGTCCTGCTTGCTGCTCAGCTAGCTGGCGACTGCCACTCCTCACATACAAGGAGCGGGTGAAAGGAAGCTGCTCATCAGATGATCCAGACTTAGAGGTTACACGCTAGCTGAAGGAGCTGGGTAAAGACAAGACTCCGAACCCCAATCCCACGCTACACCTTCAATCCACCGCCAGCCGCGGCAGTGGTACGATGAATGCTAGAGGAAGAACCCCCCCGGTCCAGACCCTGTCAGAGGAGGGACAAATGACCAGCATCATACTACAAGGCACGGACCAAACTGATCTACGGAAGAGCGATTTCCCTATAGTATTGAGAGTTGTCCTTCCCGTCTCACATAGCTGGGAAAAAGGCTACTCATTTTTCTCACAAGGAACCGGTACGCGAGGAGTCCAATCGGGTGAGAACCAGAAATCCATCCTTCAACTAGCTGGATATGCTGACTACATTCGCTGTCCACTAGCCAGAGCGCCAATCAGCAAGCTGCCGAAGCCATCTGCAAAAACAACTGACTCCGAAGGACTCCCTGCACATCCATCCTCCACTGTATAAACTGCCACGAGTGCTCTGCGGTCCAGCACTGCTCGCTCCTTCCTCATCTCCATCTAACCTACCTCCAGTACTGCTGCCTGACTCCTACAGACTCTCTTGTCACCTGGGGAGAAAAATACCACGCCATTTCATCAGACCAACTGCTTCTGCTCCAATGTCTCTCCTCCTCCTCCTCCAATTTCAGAGTCACCCCACCGGATTATATGTGGCAATACGCGAGAATGTAGTCCCGCCACGTCTCCAGTCCCCTAGCCCAGAACAGATTTTTCAGCAGTCACTGTTCCAGACATGAAGATAGTGGAATGAACGTATATCAAAAATACCCAAATTATTTCAATTTTTTGAAAATTTTACATAAAAAATCTCTAATAAGCAAAATTATAATTAAGAAAAAGTAGTCCTGGTGACTGACACAAATAACGTGGCCCCTCGAAGCCTCAACAAAACGACCAGGTGTCCACGCATGACTGCCTGCGGACTGACATCAAATGTTTACACAGGGAGTACTCCTGTCCGCCTGATCAAACAAAACAAAAAATCTTAATGGGCCTTCTCCTACTGTTACAGAACAGATCACGGTCCAACATGTGCAGGGCTGGAACCTTCCCAATGGAGGAAACACTCGCATATCAGAGATGTGTTGGGGCAAAAAAAGCGTTCTTGCCTCTCAAACATCGAGAGAGGTGTTCCTGGATTTGAGTAGGAATGGATGAAAGTGCAGAGCAAACAGTTTCCACACGGCAATTCATCAGAATCTTCTGAAGATCGGATGGAAGACTTCAGGAACCTTCTAAAAAATTCACAACCAGATTTGCAACGCGTAGACACCGTGATCGCCCTACACATGTGAGTATGACTGGAGCAGTACTTGTGGAGGCTGAATGGTGGCTAGTGGGTAGGATGGAAGGAGGAGGAATAGAGACATTGGCGCAGGAGCCGCAGGTTTGACACACACAATGGAAGGAGAAAAAGCGGCTTCAATTTCCATGTCCACATGTTGTCTGGTGTGAACCAGGCCGGCAAAGCACAACAATATCAACATATAACCAAGTGGGCCGTATGGACATGTACATGGCCCTGAACCAGTACATTTCAAAGCTCACAATAACGATCCGCGCGCTGCCCCACAGTGCACCTTGGAAAAAAACAACAAACCGATAAGCTCAAGGACTGGCCCACCTTCTGTTTACTAACATAATAATTTAAGAAAGTGCTGGTACTAGCCTATTTTTGGAAAAAGAAATTCCGGCTGCGAACTCTCACAATCCTCGGCTCAGCACAAAGCCATTCAAGAATTTCGCTCTGAAACTGCAGAGACGATTCCACCATTTGGAAAAGGGATCAGGCACTGCGCAGCACCCACATCTTGGAACAGGAAGTATGGGCAGCTTCTTGCACCTTAGAATGGTTGGAAACGCATACTGTTGTCTCTTTTGCAAACTCGCCTCACTCAAACGACTGCTGTCGCCAATGAATAACGAGGCAGCAGGAGCAATCTGGACCTGTGAGAGACGGATTTCAAAAAAGAGAAACAGCTCCTTCTGACAGAGTGGTGGAAACCTTGACTGGCTGCTATGGCATGCGTGCCCACTGCGACCCACCACGCTGCGAGCTGTGGCTGCGCGGCAGGAACACCACCACCACATCTGAGGCCACAGATTTCTACCACCAGGCCAATTAACGGATGGCGAGTCCCTGCATGTGTTGACGGCAGGCCGGGGTGGCCAAAATGTTAGCTTCCTGGTCAACGCTTCACTTTACACTGCTTACAGAATATCTAACATACATAACACCCATAATCTTCCGGGAACAATCTCCTACCCAAGTGTCTTAGGACAAAGAACTGCCACACCAAGCCGAGATAACGACTTTTACAACCCAAGACCAACCAAAAAACAGCTCCCTACTTCTGGCCGAAGTGACTAAAACTAGCCAAGTCGCTGCCTCGACTGAGGAAGAACCCATTTCCAAGCTACTTTCTTACCTGCGAAGAAAACGGGTGGTTTTTATTTACCCCTCGTCAAAAGGCCCAAAGCTCATGGCGCCACGACCTCGGATCACCACTGCTGCTATCACTGCGACATCCTCACCATCGGCCCTCGCACACGACCCACTTGCGGGGGCTGTACTAGCTGCCTGACGCAGCAAGCTGACCCGCCCTCTTCTTCTCCCCCCCTACGATGATGAAAGGCCCCTTGCCTCACCCGGCTCCCAAGTGCGGCGGACTACATCATCATCTATTTGTGTTTTCAACGTCACTGCTGTCCTCATCACACCGGTCTTGTAATGGCAAGGCCTGACCCCGCACAACATACCCTCCCATGCCACTCTCCAACATCTAGACTTTGCCGCCTACTGCAAGAAGCCAGGGGATAAATTGCCCCATTTCATCGCTGCCCAAGTAGCTGCTGACTGCCCTCCTCTCAAATGTTCATCCCCTCCGCCTATATAGTGCCGGGCTGACCCAGACCACAACTAGGTAGATCTCTGGCTGAGGGAACCAGGGAGGGGACAGAGGCGGGTTTGATACAGACAGATGAGGGCCAATACGCTGGACAAACCCCCTTCCACAGCAGCAACATGCCATAACACAGGGTTTGTCTGTCTAGACCATTCCCACGAACTCTTGGCTGGGTTGTACAGAAATGTCATCTTGCAGGAGGCGAAGTGGATACCTAGTCATCCCCATCAAACAGAACCCTTGGGTTAGCTAAGCTCACACACGATAACCGAAATGCTAGATATGACAAAGGCAGTTTGTCTGGCCAATCAACGAATTGCGACCCCAGCGCAACGACCCCCATATTTCTGTACACTGCGACCTGGGCTGGAATGTTTGTGCCTCTGACCAAAAACTATACGACAGGTGAAGAGCCTGCCACCAAATCTCGAGTACTGACATAACGTTTGTATTCTCAAAAATACAGACCCGGTTTGAATGAAAGAATATCTGTATAAGAACAAACAGACACACCCTGTATTTCTGACTCCAAATGAACCCACTAAGATGTCTTGGGTAACCCCTTGGATAATAAAATTATGCGCTCCACGACTGGGCAGGAAAAATTGACTTGTATGTTGCCATTTAAAAACTCCTGTTATTTTTAAACTGGATATGAAAAAATCGCACTCAACAAAGAAAGCTTAATAACCTTCGGAAAAATAATACACACAGAAATTTAGCTACTAGGAATTTTCTGCTGTGCGGTGAAAAACAAAGTTTACTTTTAACTGATACACTAGCAGAACACCGCTTAAAAATTAACACCCTGGATGTAAAATTGCGCCAAACAATTGAGCAACAACCACAAACTACGAGCTGGGTAGCGACGTGTTCTCCAATATGACGTGTTTCTACTGCTACACATACAAAGAAAAATTTGTAATTAACCTTTGCTTGTGAATAGGCTACAGGAAAACTGCGATAATTTTGCGGGCGGTGAAAAAGACGGTTTATTTGTGTCCACCACAGCACAAAAACAACGCTTAATTAAACACCCGGGATGTAAATTGCACGAAAAGAATATACGAGCAGACCAACAAACTACTAGGCTTTCGACTAGACGACTGTTACAATTGCGTGATTTACACATAACACGACAACAACAAGAGAAAAAAATATCTGTAAATTAACCTATTTGCCCATGGGAATTATGTACAAGGAAAAATATGTAATTTGTGGCGGTGAAAAAATCAAACGGATTTTTGGAGATCACCACAGCACGAACAGCTTAAATTTAACAACGCCCCGGATATAAACACTTGCGACGCAAACAGAATTGCGAGTAGACCACAAACTATCTAGCTTTGTACAGTTTACAAATTGAGCGTGTTTTCCTACTCGCTAAACACAACACAGAGAAACAAAATTGTTATTAACCTTCGCTTTGGTGAATTAGCTATCAGGAACAAAATTGTATTTTTTGGCAGGTAGAAAATGAAACAGAGGTTTCGGATCATCAACAAGCAGAAACAACACGTTTAATTAGCCCCTGGACAGATAAATTGTCTAAAAGAAATTGAGCAACACACAAACTATAAGCTTTGTACAGACGTGTTACAAACATGCGCGCATTTTCTCGACTACAACAACAAGAGAAAAACAAAAAACACAAATTGGTAATTAACCTTTCTGGCTGTGAATTATGACCACAGGAAAACTTGTAATTATTATGGCGGTGAAAAAGACGGTATTATTTCTTTGGTCCAGCACACAAAGCACAAAAACAACGCTTAATTAACCCCTGGATATAAATTCGCAACAGAATTGAGCAGAAAAAAAAAAAACATACACCAATAAAACACCACAAACTACTAGCTTTCAGCTAGCGTGTTCACTCAATTGCGTGTTTTCTACGCCTACAAATAACAAAGAAAATATGTAATCACTACCGTTGCTTGTGAATTAGGACGACAGGAAAATTGTAGTTTTCTTTTGACGATGAAAAAGAAAATAAAAAAAATATAAATATAAAAAATATAAAAAAAAACGGTTTTCTTGGAGTCACACCACAGCAGATAAAACACAAACAGCTTAAAACAGTAACCACTGGTTTGTAAAATTTGCGCAAAGAATTGACAGGCCAAAAATTAGAGTGTATTTACCTAAAAAGAAACAATAGAAAAAAAAAAAAAAGAATAACTTGTTAAAAACGCTGTTTCATTTAAACTTAAATAAATACAACACAGTAACTATGGCTTAAGGATCCCACCTTGGAGATTTCAATGTGTCCTGTGAGCAGAATAGCATTAAAATGTGATATGCAAGCAGCAGGGGATCGCACACCTGGACTTCAGAATCCAAAAGAAGCACGTCATCTGAGAACAAGCTGAGACACCACCACAAAAATCGCTGATAAAAATCAGTTCTTCAATAGACAATCAGCCTGCGGCAGCATCTTCCATGATCAGTACAAGTGAGAGCGGTATGAGCACCCAGCGTCGCGCCCGGACTTATATAAGAGTGCGGTGACGATCGACAGAAATCCCGCCGGTCCTCGGATTGGCTCTCATCTCTGCACATGTCATGCAGGCTATGGCCCTTACCTTCTTCCTACCCAGAAGTGGCTTTGGCCCCATGTAACACCCATATGCTCGCAGCCAATTTAAGCAAAATGAAAAGCAACTTTCGTTCACCCAAACCAAAACAAAAAAAAATATTTAAAAATAAAAAAATATAAATGAGTACCCCAAACCGTAACGTTAAATTCGACGTCTTCAACAGAACCGGAAGTTTTTCCTGACTCAATGCTAAAATGAATTCCACTTCGTTAGAATCAATTTGCCCATCTCTAGTCAGCATCAGTCTTTGTAGATTACAAAGAGCTTAATAAAATCTGTAAAAAAGTGATAAAAGCAGCTAAAATTCAAAATGAAAGGTAGGTGGCCAAGGACAGCAAGACTAACCCCAAGAAATTCTTTAAGCATATAAATGCCAAAAAGCTGAAGTAGGAGCATGTAGGACCCTTAAAAATCTGTGATGGGGAGCCTGTCACTGGAGACCAGGAGAAGGCAGAGGTACTAAATAGGTTCTTCAGCTCAGTATATACTAACAATGAGAAATTATTTGATGAGGGTGGGCCAAGTTCAGATTTTAGGTGGTTGCCAAATAAGTTAATACTTCATCTGCTATAAAATTTAAATTTGGGTCAGTGTAGAAAAGGTCCAAGTCAAGTTTTAAATTAAACTTGATGTGAACAAGGCTCCAGGTCCTGATGGTTTTACACCCAAGAGTTTTTTAAAGAGCTCAGCTTGGTTATCTCTGTGCCCCTGTACATGATATTTAGAGATTCTCTGTGATTGGATAGTGCAGGAGACTGGGGCAAGGCAAATGTAGTTCCATTTTTCAAAAAAGGCTCCAAATCTTGCCAGGTAATTATAGACCAGTAAGTTTAACAAAACTGTTGTGGGAAAAAAAATTTGAGGGGCTCATAAGGGACTATATACAGGAAAAATTTTGGATAAATACAATATTATAAGTGATTGCCAGCAAAGGATTATAAGGACAGAGTTGTCAGAAACCCAAACTGATTTTGTTTTTATAAAAAGGTTTAGTTGAAGTCTGGGCAGCGGAAACAGCTGTGGGTATTTTTTTAGACTTGCAAAGGCGTTTGACACTGTCCCTCATAAGCGTTTGTTGGGTAAATTAGAATCCATTGGGTTAGAAATAACAGTGTGTAATTGGATTAAAAACTGGCTATCAGAACGTACTCAGAGAGTGGAAGCAAATGACTCCTACTCTGAGTGGTCCCCGGTTATGAGTTGTGGCCTCATGGCTCAGTACTGGGTCCTCTTTTATTTAATGTATTTATTAGCGATATAGTGGAGGGGATCAACAGCACAGTTTCTATTTTTGCAGATGCCACGAAGCTATGCAGGGTAGTGCAATCAATGGAATATGCTCATAAATTGCAAGCAGACCTGGACACACTGAGTGCTTGGGCATCCACTTGGCAAATGAGGTTCAATGTGGATAAGTGTAAGGTTCTGCATCTGGGTAGAAATAATCTGCAGGTATCATATGTCCTAGGGGGAGAAAAATTTGGAGAGTCGCTTGTTGAGAAAGATCTGGGTGTTGTTGTAGATCATAGATTACAGAAAAGCATGCAGTGCCAATCAGCTGCCTCTAAGGCAAGTAAGATATTGGCGTCTATTAAAAGAGGTATGGACTCGCAGGACAAGGATGTAATTCTACCACTGTATAAAGCATTGGTGCGACCTCACTTGGAATATGCTGTTCAGTTCAGGGCCCCAGCTTATAGAAGAGATGTAATGGAGCTAGAGAGAGTGCAAAGACGAGCAACCAAACTTATAAGGGGAATGGAGCATCTTATTTATGAGGAGAGGTTAGTAGAATTGAACTTATTTAGTCTTGAGAAAAGATGGCTTCGGGGGAAATGATTAATATATATATATATATATAAATGGTCCCTAAAAAAAGTATGGGGAAAAATTATTTCAAGTAAAGCTCCCTCAAAAAAAAAGGGGACATTCCCTTCAGCTAGAGAAAAAAGGATTTAATCTCCAGAGGAGAAGGGCGCTCTTCACTGTAAGATAAAGATAAAGGAAGCAAAGCTGGAGACGGAAAGACATATTGCTATAGAAAGTAAAACTAACCCCAAAATATTTTTTAACTATATAAATAGTAAAAAGATTAAAACAGAAAATGTTGGCCCTTTGAAAAATACTGAGGGAGAGACAGTAGAGGGCGATGAGAAAAAAGCAAACGTATTAAACACTTTTTTCTCCACTGTATTTACCGAGGAGGATGACCTTCCTGTTGAACAGAGAGATGTGGTAAACTCCAACTTAAAAGTTTCTTGTCTAACCCAGGAAGAAGTGCAGCTCCGTCTTAGGAAGATTAAAATAGACAAATCCCCAGGTCCAGATGGCATACACGAACGTGTCCTAAGAGAGTTAAGTGATGTCATAGATAGGCCCCTATTCTTAATATTCATGGACTGTCTAATAACGGGGTATGTCCCAAAGGATTAGCGCATAGCAAATGTGGTGCCAATATTCAAAAAGGGGTCATAAAGTGATCCAGGAAACTATAGGCCAGTAAGCTTAACCTTTGTTGTAGGTAAAATGTTTGAAGGTTTTCTCAGAGATGCTATCCTGGAGTATCTCACTGAAAATAAATGTATAACGCCGTTCCAGCATGGGTTCATGAAGGATCGGTCCTGTCAGACTAATCTCATCAGCTTCTATGAGGAAGTCAGTGCTAGACTGGATCGGGGTGAGGCACTGGATGTCATATATCTAGATTTTTCTAAAGCATTGATACGGTGCCACATAAAAGGTTGGTAAATAAAATGAGAATGCTTGGACTGGGGGAAAATGTGTGCAAGTGGGTAAGTAACTGGCTCACTGATAGAAAATAAAGGGTAGTAATTAACGGTACATACTCAGACTGGATCGCTGTTACTAGTGGGGTACCACAAGGGTCAGTATTGGGCCCTATCCTCTTTAACATTTTCATTAATGATCTTACACAGGGAATACACAGTAGAATATCGATCTTTGCAGACGATACTAAGCTCTGTAAAGTAATCAACACAATAGAGGATAATATGTTATTACAAAGGGATCTGGATAAGTTGGAAGCCTGGCGAGGAAATGGCAGATGAGGTTTAACACTGATAAATGCAAGGTTATGCACATGGGGAAGAGAAATCCATTACATGACTACATGTTAAATGGAAAAACACTGGTAAAAGTGACATGGAGAAGGACTTGGGAATCCTGGTGGACAGTAAACTTAATTGTAGCAGCCAGTGTCAGGCAGCAGCAGCCAAAGCAAATAGGATCATGGGGTGCATTAAAAGGGGCATAGATGCACATGATGAGAACATTATTCTCCCATTATACAAGTCACTGGTTAGACCACACATGGAATATTGTGTACAGTTTTGGGCACCAGTGCACAGGAAAGACATTGTAGAGCTTGAACAGGTACAAAGGCGGGCAACAAAAATAATAAAAGGACTGGGTGGACTACAGTACCCAGAAAGATTAGCAAGATTAGGGTTATTTAGTTTAGAGAAAAGAAGGCTTCGGGGGGACATAATACATATGTTTAAATACATCAAAGGTCAATATAGAGATCTCTCCCAAGATTTATTTATACACAGGACTGTATCTAGAACAAGGGGGGCATCCTCTACGTCTTGAGGAACGAAAGTTTCTACATAAACATAGAAAGGGATTCTTTACTGTAAGAGCAGTGAGACTATGGAATTCTCTGCCAGAGGGACTTGTCATGGTGAATTCAATAACTGAGTTCAAAAAGGGTTTGGATGCATTTCTGGAGCGTAATAATATAACAAGTTACAGTGACTAGGATTCAGGAGAGGGGTCATTGATCCAGGGATTTTTCTGATTGCCAGATTGGAGTCAGGAAGGAATTTTTCCCTAAAATGAGGACAATTGGCTTCTACCTCATTGGGGTTTTTTGCCTTCCTCTGGATCAACACCTTAGCACAACAGGCTGAACTAGATGGACGACTTGTCTTTTTTTAGCCTTACAAACTATGAAACTATGAAACTATGAAATTGTGAATCTGTGGAATAGCCTGCCTGAGGAACTGGCCACAGCAGGAACAGTAGAGAGTTTCGAGAAAGGGTTAGATAACTACCTGAAACTAAAGAATATTAATGCGTATGTAGCTATGTAAAATTCTGTATCCTGGCTGGTGACGGTTCAGTGGTCAGAAATGGGGTCTCTACTGGAGCAGATTGGTTCTTGCCTTGTGGGTTTCAGGGCATTAACCAGTGGGGAGGCTGGGCTTAAAATCCTTGTCTCCCTCCCTTCAACCACATTTTACCCACCCTTGGTTGAACTTGATGGACCCATGTCTTTTTTCAACCATACTAACTATGTAACTTGTAATAAGGTATGTGAGGGTGACCCTTTACCCAAATAAATGTCCTATAAAGAAAATTGATAAGGCTTATAATCGTTGGGCCTTAAATATATGGGCAAAGACTATAATGGATATAGAAGTCTAGGGAATTCAATCATTTTTAACTCATAGGTAACTCAAGGGTAGGTGAGACCATGATGAAAAGGTGGTTTCTAATTTCTAAGGTTCTAGTCAACCTTTTCAACAGGACCCCTGATCTATTGTCCCATATTAAAAAAGTTTTAGCATTTGTTTTTTCTGCTGAAAAGCATGTCCATAAATACCGCTGATACCAGAAGTTTACGTACGCTACATAAAAATACACATATGCAAGTTTTTCTCACAATAACACATGAAATAAGAATAAACCTTACCCGTTTTAGGTCAATTAGGATTGCCAAAATTATTTATATTTGCCAAATGCCAGAAAAAAGAGAGAGAGAATTTTTTAAGACAATTTTATTACTTTTTGCAAAGTCAAAAGTTTACATACACTAGTATTACTGTGCTTTTAAAAAGTTTGGGACAGCCTATATGATGATGTCATGTCTTCTGAAGCTTCTGATAGGCTCTTGGCAACATCTGCGTTAATTAGAGATCATCCTTTTGTGCAATTTCCAGATACCTGAACATGCCTCATTCATCTGTACAAACAATTATACGCAAGTACAAACAAGATAGGAATGTCCAACCATCATACCGCTCAGGGGACGGGTTCCGTGTCCCAGAGATGAATGCGCTTTGGTCCAACATGTGCATATTAACCCAAGAACAAACGCATAAGACCTTTTGTTGATGCTGGCGGAAGATGATAAGATTGTGTCATTATCCACAGTTAATCGAGTACTGTATCAATATGTGCTGATAGGCCTTTCTGACAGGAAGAAACCATTACTCCAAAACAAACATATAAAAACCAGACTAATGTTTGCAAATGCACACAGGAACATAGACCTACATTTTGGAGACATGTTCTGTGGTCTGATGAAACTAAAATTGAACTGTTTGGCCATAATGACCATCGTTACATTTGGAGATAAAAGGGAGAAACTTGGAAGCCTAAAAACTCCATCCCAATTGTGAAACATTGGGGTGGCAGCATCATGTTGTGGGGTTGTTTTACTGCAAGAGAGACTGGTGCACTTCACAAAATATATGCCACCATGAGGAAAGATTATGTGGCAATACTGAAGCAACATCTCAAGACATCAGCCAGAAGTTAAAGCTTGGGAGGAAATGAGTCTTCCATATGACCAATGACCTGAAGCATACTGCCAAACTGGTAACAAAGTGGCTTTAGGATAACCAAGTCAATGTTTTGAAGAAGCCATCACAAAGCCCTGACTTCAATCCTTTTGAAATTTTTTTGGGCAAAGCTGAAAAGGCAGGTGCGAGCACGGCAACCTACAAACATGGCTCAGTTACACCAGTTCGGTCAGGAAGAATGGACCAGAATTCCTTCCAACTTTTGTGAGAAGCTTGTGCAAGGATATCCAAAATGTTTGACCCAAGTCATAAAGTTTAACCCCTTCCCGACATTGAACGTATGCATACGTACTGGCGATCGTGCGGGCTCACAGGCGAGCCACGCATGATCGGGACATGGGACCAGCGGTATATTACCGCTGGCCTCATGCCGCATCACCCACGGCCGGAGTGAGCTCCGGACGCGGGTGAGTAACGCTTCATTATCGCAACCTGTCATGGTCGCGATAATGAAATCGCTGTTACGATTGCTGTTACAAATCCCCACTGGGGAAAACTGAAAAAATTAGAAAAAGTGAAAAAAAGTAAAACACAAACACAAAAATAAAATAAAAAACACGCATATCGCCCTTTTCCCCTTTACAACCGCCAATGAACCCAAAACAGACCAAAAATAACTAAAGTACCCATATTTGGTATCATCGCGGGCATAATAACACACCCTATAAATCTCTCACGTTAATTAACCCGTACGGTAAACACCGTAAAAAAAGAAAAAAAAAAACAGTCACAGAATTGAGATTTTTGTTCCTCCCGCAGCACATAAAATGGAATAAAAAGCGATCAAAAACTCATATAAAAGCCAAAGTTGGACCATTTAAAATGTCAGTTCATCCCGCAAAAAAAGTCCTTACACAGCTCTGTATACAGAAAAATAAAAAAGTTATGGCTCTCAGAAGACAGATGCATAAATATTGTTTTACAAAATAAAACACTTTTTTTTTTTTTAAAGTGCTTCAAAATAAAAAAAAATATATATAAATTTGGTATCTCCGTAATCGCATTGACCCAGAGAGAAAAGCTAACTGTCATGGATACTGCACGGTGAGCGCTGTTAAAAATAAAAATAAAAAACACTACTAGGATTGCAGTATTTTCTTCAACCTGCCTTCCAAAAAACGGATATAAAACTGATCAAAAACTCTTGTCCCCCCACAAATGATACCAATAAAAACGTCAACTCATCCTGTAAAAAACAAGCCCATGCACTGCTCCGTAAATAGAAAAATAAAAAAGTTATGGCTCTCAGACTATGGCGATGCAAAAACGTGTTTTCCTTTTTAAATAAAAGTGTTTTTATTGTGTAAAAGCAGTAACACATAAAAAAATACAAATTTGGTATCGCTGTAATCGTATCGACCTGCTGAGTAAAACTAGCATGTCATTTATTCCGCACGGTGACCGCTGTAAAAAATAAAAATAAAAAACACTACCAGGAATGCTGTATTTTGTTCAAAATGCCCCAAAGAAACCTTAATAAAAAGTGATCAAAGCATCATATGCACTCCATAAAATTTTGGGACTAATAAAAACCCTTTAACTCAACCCCAAAAAAACAAGCCCAAAAACAGATCCGTAAAACGAAAAATGAAAAAATTATGGCTATCAGAATAGACAACAAATAAAAACGCAATTTTATAGACATATTTCTATTGTGTAAAAGTAATAAAGCATAAAAAATATATAATATTTATATAATTGCAATTGTACCGACCTACAAACTAAAGTTATCCAGTCATTTATACTGCACGGTGAACACTGTACAATTGAAGCCCAAAAAACAATGGCGGAACTGCGTTTTTTACTCCCATTTTTATGGCCCAATGCTAAAAAAAACAATGGAAGACCTGTGCGCCCAAAATGCACAATACACCCCTAGATGAGATCTCTGAGAGGTGTTGAATCCAAAATAGGGTGACTTCTGGAAGGTTTCACCTGTTCTGGTATTTGGGGGCTTTGCAAATGTGACATGGCCCCACCAAAATCTGCATTCCAAAAGCCAAATAACACTCCCTTCCCTATATGTCCTGACATAAGTCCAACCAGCAGTTTACACCCACATGTAGGGTATTGCCGAACTTGGATAAAATTGCATAACAAAATTTTGGGTGCTTTTTTTTTCTAGGATTCCTTGTAAAAATTAAACATTTTCAACTAAAATTGCAGATTGTTGGAAAAAAATATTTTTTTTCATTTTCACAGCCTAACGTTAAAAAAATTTGTGAAACACCTGTTGGGTCGATATACTCACTACAACCCTGGATATATTTCTTAAGGGGTGTAGTTTCCTCTGTGGGGTCTTTTTATGGGTGTTCATTAAGTTTTAGCACCTTAGGGTGTCCGCAAACCTGAAATGGCGCCTAAATAAAATCGTAATGAAAATGAGACCCCAGAGTCCAGTAGGTGCTCCTACTATTCAGGGGCTTGTGGTTGAGCCAAATAGCAGAATCTGGGGAATCAATGTTAAGTTTCCCCAGATTTCCCTGATCACATCTACAGTATTCTTGTGAATAATGGATAAAAATTGAAAATCTGCAAAAAAAGTGAAATTTTGAAATTTCACCTCCACTTTGCTTCAATTCCTGTGAGACACATAATGGGTTAATACATTTCCTAAATGCTGTTTTGAATGCTTTAAGGGATGTAGTTTCTTAGATTAAGTCCTTTATGGGGGTACCTAACATACAGGCCAATCAAAGTCATGTTAGAACTGGACAGGTCTCTAAAAAATTTATATTGCAAATTTTCTTGAAAATTTCTAAGCCCCTAAAAAAATACATTTAAAAAATCATGCCAACCTACAGTAGACATATTGTAGATGCTAGTTATAAATTATTTTGAGTGGAATAATTCGTCTTACATGCAGAAATTTTTTAAGTTTGAAATTGGTAAATTTTTCATATTTATCACGAAACTTTGATATTTTTCACAAATAAACAAGCATGTTTTGGACGAAAATTTCTTACTATCTTAAAGCAAAATGGGCGACATGTATGAAGATCGGCGCATCGGAGAGCCCGTTTTCGACCGATCTTAAGTGAAAGCTGCGGCTCATTTATGTCGGCGCCCGAGGTGCGCTCATACATGTGGTGTAAAGTTCCCTGCACCTCGCCAGTGTGTGAGGCGCAGGGCTGAACTTAGGCGCAGAGGGACTGCGCCTCACCTGTATCTCCATGGATCGGAAGATTCACCGCCCGAGGAGGTGCGCTCATACATGCGGTGAAAAGTTCCCTACGCCTTGCCAGTGTGTAAGGCGCAGGGCGGAACTTAGGCGCAGAAGGGCTGCGTCTAACATGTATTACGATTCGAGACAGGCTGGAAATCAGCGAAAAATCATTAAACGTTAGTGAATAGCAAAAACAGTTGTCTTTCAAATGAATGAATGAATGAATAAAGTGAAAAATCAAAGTTGTATAAAAACGATTAAATGTATTGAAAAAGTTGATCATTTAAAATAAAAGGCAAAATATATAAGATCGCTAAAGAAATAAATCTCAGCTCTCAGCTCCGTGAAGCATGGAGTATAAATCAAAAAATCTTTTTTATTAGGTGTAAAACATTATCTGAAAAAGAGCTCAAACCTTCTAAAAACATACATAAATAAAATAACTAACAACGTGTTTGTCGCCATGACCGGCGCAACATCAGGAATGGGATATTGGAAATTGCCGGGAAATACAGTAATTCAAATTCTGTAATCGTTTCTCATTGGTCGGCAGAAACCAGCCAATCAGAATAGGAGCGACAGTGAACCATTATAACCTATGGAGCAGTGTTGACCAATCAAATGAAAAGGCGGTACAGTTCAAAATACAGTAAAAAATGAAGAAAAGAGCTGATTGGTTGAGCTAGCTGGGGCTTGGCTATCCCGGCCAATCAGAATGCGAGCTACTTTGTCCCATTGCAATCTATGGACAGATCGGGGCAATGTAAAGTATATGTATAAGAATTATAGAAGGGATATGGATGAACTGATTGGTTGAGAGCAGGCGGCAGATATGAATCCACCAATCATATGTAGGGCATCGATTTTGAGTGTAGCAGGAAGGGCGCGATAGAAGGGCGCCCTAAAAGTTATTACTGTCTATGGGAAATATTGTAGTACTGTAATTGGTTGGGGGAAGAGTTCTATGGAGAAAAGAAATGCAGAGTGAGCTCTGTTTGTGATTGGCTCAGTTAAAAGAGGCGCGATTATTTGGGCCAATGGGAGAGCGAGCGACGCTCTTATGGGTTTTCTAATGCAATCTATATTCAAACTGTACATGGCAGAAATAAAATGATAAGACTCAAGAAGTTGTACCGATGTGTATATAAAATTAACAATAATATGGGTGTAACGAAAATAAACAAATAAAAATGAATTCAATGAATTCATTTTTATTTCTTTATTTTCGTTACACCCATATTTTTGATCATTGGCTAACGAAAATAAAGAAATAAAAATGAATTCATTCATTGATAGCCAAGCCCCCACTAGCTCAACCAATCAGCTCTTTTCTGCATTTTTTACTGTATTTTGAACTGTCCCGCCTTTTCATTTGATTGGTCAACACTACTCCATAGGTAATAATGGTTCAAGGGTAGCTCCTATTCTGATTGGTTGGTTTCTGCCGACCAATGAGAAGAGCTTACAGAATTTGAATTACTGTATTTCCCGGCAATTTTATATATCCCAATTCCTGATGTTGCGCCGGTCACGGCGACAAACGCGTTGTTAGTGATTTTATTTATGTATGTTTTTAGAAGGTTTGAGCTCTTTTTCAGATAATGTTTTACACCTAATAAAAACGATTTTTTGATTCATACTCCATGTCTCACGGAGCTGAGAGCTGAGATTTATTTCTTTTGCGATCTTATATATTTTTCCTTTAATTTTAAATGATCAACTTTTTCAATCCATTTAATCGTTTTTAGACAACTTTTATATTTATCTTTATTAATGAAATAATTTTATAGACAACTCATTTTTAGTATTGTACTGTTGTAACAGTCGACCTAGAGCACATTTTGCCCCATTCCATTACGTTCTAGCTTCACTTCGCCTCCTCCGGCTCAGGTAGATAACATTCAACGAAGTCTGCCTGTCGGAGCGGTGATGCGCCTCACTTTGCCGACCGGCATTCCTACATGCATCGGACTATTCGAATGTGGTGCGTCCCGCCCCAGAACGCCCACACTGCGCCCATTGCACGCCCCTTCATGTTAGGCGCAGCCGAAAGTGGCGAAGGTTGCGCCTAACATCGCATCCCTGCGTCCGACAGGGGATTCGAGACGGTGAGGCGCAGTTTTCGCCAGAAAAGAGGCGCAACTCCCGATCATACATGTCGCCCAATGTGTCTCGAGAAAACAATCTCTGAATCACATGGATAGGTAAAAGTGTCAAAAAGTTATTCTCACATAAAGTGACAGATGCCAGATTTCAAAAATGGGGCTCTGTCAGAGAGGCCAAAACTGGCTCTGGTGGTAAGGGGTTAAGGGCAATGCTACCAAATAATGAAATGTGTATTAACTTTTGACTTTGCAGAAAGTAATAAAAAAAAGCCTTAAAAATGTTTCTCTCTCATTATTCTGGCATTTGGTAAATATAAATAATTTTGTTAATCCTAATTGACCTAAAACATGTAAGGTTTATTCCGAATTCATGTCAGATAGTGAGAAAAACATGCATATTTGTCTTTTTATATAGCGTATGTAAATTTCTGGTTTCAACCGTAAGGGGCCGTTTACACGGCAGTGGACAAATACCGCCGGTTTGCCGGCCGGTATTTGTCCGGTTTTGCGGCTGTCCCCACGGCCGCGGGGGGGATGGCTTTTCTCCGCGATGAGCGGAGAACAGCCCTCCCCCCTCCCATTGAGATGCACATGTCCGTCGAAAACGAGATTGTCATTTCATGTTTTGTCGCGGTCGCCGCGACAAACCGCCGGGCGGAAAACCCGTGCAGTGGGGACTGCTGCACGGGTTTTCCATAGAGCACAGTTGTGCTCATTTTCGGCCGGTTTTTCAGGCGGTCTGAAAAACCGCAAACCGGCCGACAACCCGGGCCGAAAACTCGTGCAGTGGGGACATGCCCTAAATGTTTCCAGCAATGATTTTGTCTCCATGTATTTTTGTTTAAGAGCAGGAGACCGAAGTTCTGCGAAAGCAGTTTGGGCCTTTAATAAAGAATTATGTAATTGATAAAAATTTTCCCAGTATTGTTTTTTCCTCATCCACACATAACTTATAATATTTCCTCTCATTACTGCTTTAAAAGTAGCCCACAGTAATGGGATGTCTTCTGAGTGCGGGGCATTATCATCCAAAAAGGAGTTCCATTGAGTCTGCAGATATTGTTTAACCCCTTCCCAACATTGGACGTAAACTTATGTCCTAGTTGGGTAGGCGTTAAAGCAAGTGGACATAAGTTTACGTCCTGACAATCCTGTGTAAGTGGTTGATTGATTGGCGGTCAAAGAAATAATTACAATGAAGCAGAATATATAAAAAAATTAAAGGTTTAATACATAAATAAGGAAATAAAATGATACTTAGCTGCAATTACAGATGAATAGTTCATGCACAGTGAAATGGGGAGCCCCTCTGTACCTCATGTACACCCATCTCGTCCGATGACCACAGAAGGGTTGCTGGGCACCATGCCCAAGCCGCAGCTAGCTAGCAGTGTCAAAAGCCAGGCTTTTTATGCTAGTCAGAGCTGCATCACAATTACCAAACCTAGTATTCACGCCATTCTAAGCTGTATAGTCAGCATTACAAGAGACTTATCTGTGGCTATCCATACATGGGAGGGGTAACACTGAGCAGCAAAGCAGGGATCACAAAAGGTCAAACAGTTGAACAGAAATAGACCAATAGTGACGTATAATATGACAGATGCCCTCACACTGAGATATAGTAAGCATTTTTTCCACATACTTATTGTCACGGTTCACGCTGCAGCCCCTGCTACAGACCATCAGCGTGCCCGTGTCTCTGGTGCTTTTGGCTCTATTCACCCACCTGTCCCAGCTCCTGCTTGCAGGTCTCAGTCACCATGGCTTCCTCCAGCTTCCTGTCTTCCTGTGCACACACGTGCTCCCTCTAGGGGCACGGGCGCGGCACTGCATGGTACTTAAGGAGTCAGTGGTCCTTGGTCCGGCCCAGTGACCTGTGACCTCTGGCTTCTTAAGGAGCTTCCTCCCTCAGGCTGATGTCAGTTCGCTGTTGTCTTCAGAACAAGAGCGTGACCCCCTCGGCTACTGCATTGCTGCTGTTCTCTTGTAGGTTCCTATACGTTTATCAGTTCCTGCTGGACATCTGCCGCTGCACCAGCCTGCCTATACCTGCTGTACCTGGCATCATACAGTAGCCTGCTACCTACCTGGACTGTGCATACGTTCCCCAGCTACACCTGGACTGTGTGTATGTTTAACGGCTACACCAGCGGTGCCCTGTCTCCATTTCTGTACCGTCAACCCAGACCAGAACTTTGGCTACCCACCGCCTGCATCTACCATCTGTGCCTGCGGTGGGCCCAGAGGATCCGCCCAACCCGCACGTTTCCAGCCACCCGGGTTGGAATCGTAACACTTATGCAGTTAAGAGACATAAGATATGAATCTCTATATCAAATCAATAAGACACAATAATAGTTACATAGTTACATAGTTTGTAAGGCTGAAAAAAGACAAGACGTCTATCCAGTTCAGCCTATTTTGCTAAAGTGTTAGTAAAGTGTTGATCCAGAGGAAGACAAAAAAAGCCCAATGAGGTAGAAGCCAATTGTCCTCATTTTAGGGAAAAAATTCCTTCCCGACTTCAATCTGGCAATCGGAAAAATTCCTGGATCAGCAACCCCTCTCCAGAATCCTAGACACTATAACTTGTTATATTGTTACACTCCAGAAATGCATCCAAACCCTTTTTGAACTCAGTTATTGAATTCACCATGACAAGTCCCTCTGGCAGAGAGTTCCACAGTCTCACTGCTCTAACAGTAAAGAATCCCTTTCTTTGTTTATATATAAACTTTCGTTCCTCAAGACAGAGAATGCCCCCTTGTTCTAGATACAGTCCTGGGTATAAATAAATCTTGAGAGAGATCTCTATAATGACCGTTGATGTATTTAAAAATATTTATTATGTCCCCCCGAAGCCGTCTTTTCTCTAAACTAAATAACCATAATCTTGCTAATCTTTCTTGGTATTATAGTCCACCCAGTCATTTTATTATTTTTGTTGCCTGCCTTTGTACCTGTTTAAGTTCTACAATGTCTTTCCTGTGCACTGCTGCCCAAAACTGTACACAATATTCCATGTGTGGTCTAACCAGTGACTTATATTATGGGAGAATAATGTTCTCATCATGTGCATCTATTCCCCTTTTAATACACCCCATCAGGGGCGTAGCTATAGGGTGTGCAGAGGTAGCAGCCGCTACCGGGCCCTGCAGCCTGAGGGGGCCCAAAAGCCCTTGGGAGACACCAGCATTGTAAGTGGCACATGGTAGCTGGGGGGCCCATTTAACTTTTTGCACTAGGGCCCCGGAGCTTCAAGTTACGCCTCTGCACCCCATGATCCTATTTGCCTTGGCAGCTGCTGTCTGACACTGGCTGCTACAATTAAGTTTACTGTCCACAATCTGTGAAAATTTTGTCCATATACGCTGGTTGACTTTCTGTATTACTTTAATAAAAAATACAGTTATACAAAAAAAAAAGTTTACTGTCCACCAGTATTCCCAAGTTCTTCTCCATGTCACTTTTACCCAGCGTTTTTCCATTTAACATGTAGTCATGTAATGGATTTTTCTTCCCCATGTGCTTGCATTTATCTGTGTTAAACCTCATCTGCCATTTCTCTGCCCAGGCCTCCAACTTATCCATATCCCTTTGTAAAAACACAATATACTCTATTGTGTTGATTACTTTACAGAGCTTAGTATCGTCTGTAAAGATCGATATTCTACTGTGCAATCCTTGTGTAAGATCGTTAATGAAAATGTTAAAGAGGATAGGGGCCAATACTGAGCCCTGTGGTACCCCACTAGTAACAGGGATCCAGTCTGAATATGCACTGTTAATTACCACCCTTTGTTTTCTATTTCTGAGCCAGTTGCTTACCTACTTGCACACATTTTACCCCAGTCTAAGCATTCTCATTTTACTTACCAACCTTTTATGTGGCACCGTATCAAATGCTTTAGAAAAATCTAGATATATGACATCCAGTGCCTCACCCCGATGCAGTCTATAACTAACTTCCTCATAGAAGCTGATGAGATTAGTTTGACAGGACCGATCCTTCATGAACCCATGCTGGAACGGCGTTATACATTTATTTTCAGTAAGATAATCCACGATAGCATCTATAAGAAAACCTTCAAACATTTTACCCACAACAGAGGTTAAGCTTATCATATCCTTTCCATCCTACTACATCATGCGAACTCTAAAACAGAGTTTGCATGATCGCTGCAGGAAACCAGCTGTACATTACAGCTGACATCCCACAGAATCAGCCCCAGCAGTCGCAGCAGCTAAGGGAAAGACAGAGGGAGCTTTTACAGCTCTGTATATGGAAAAATAAAATGTTATGGCTATTAGACGATAGCGATGCATAAATATTTCTTTACATAATAAAAACACTTTTTTTAAAAGCACTTAAAACATAAAAAATATAAAATTGGGTTATTCCATGCTGACCCTCAGAATATAAATAAATGTCACTTAATTGTGGTGTGCGCTGTAAAATAAAAACACTCCTTGAATTGCAGTAGTATTTTTCTTCTATCCTGCCTTTCCAAAAAAAATACGAATTAAAAATGATTCAAAAGGGGGCGTGTCCAGAGAGCTCAGTGGATGCGGTCCCGCACACTAGGGAGCTCCGCGCTCCGAGTTAGTAACCCTTTTCCACTGCCCATCTACTCAACACGAGCAATCAGATGGGGAGAAAAAATTAGCAGGACAGGCTCCCAAGAAGACCTCGGCTTTGTCACTTACATTGGGCACCTCACGTGTCCTCGAAATAGCGAATTGCACGACTCGTACTGTCTTCTCTTACGCACAGTGAGTCGGGGTCGAAGCGCAGGCCATCTTCTGCACCGGCCGGCGCCATCTTCCTCTTTATATCATGCAGAGCACGCGGCACGGACAGAGTACGGGGTCCGAGCGCAACCATGCTTGACGATCGGGAAGGAAAAGTAATTGCGCGGCACGGTGACCTGGCAAGGAATGACTGCCTGCCTATGCCCGGATGACTTCCCAGCGCGAGCACCCGGGATGGAACAGATAGATTATATTGCGCTAGTAGTAAGCCTGCTTTCTATTGGCGCTCTGACTCCAGGAGCCATGAGGTGGGCCGTCTTGAATCTGGCAGCAAGACCGGACATGCTACGGAAACCACGTGGCATATGCCCCTAGCCATCACCCTTGTCTTAGCTGGAAGAGGAGGCACAGGACTCATAACCCACAAGGTATTACCGCAGGGGTATGTAGCCCCGTGTTTTCAAGGTGACAATCTTCGAGGATGACCGACCCCTCTTCTTCGCAAGGCTCACCTAGGACAGGCTGAATTGGCCCCTCTGTATCAATATTATATGAGAGTGCACCCTTGGATATGAAGACCTCCACGATGGCTGGATACCTAGACCCTAGTTCCCTATCTAAGGCCACCACGGCAGTCGGGGAGTCCCTTGTGGTTTCCCAGAAGCCTACCCGCCTCGTATGGACGGTTAGGAAATCACTGGACTTGAAGTTTCCTCTACTATCAGTTAGCATGGCGCGATGGCTCGCCCTTATGCAGACTTTCAAGGAGCAGCCAGACCATGTGAACTCCACCACCCAGCCTCTGGGTTCTCTGAGCATTCATCATCCTCACCTCCTCGTCTGTGGGCTAGCTCCCAGGAAGACTCCCGGGGTCTCTTCCCCTCTGGCGCCCCAGGACCGAGCCTTCATGCACTGCGCCCCGACGCTCCTGTTTTCCAGCATAACCAAGGATTGCTTGTATGTCCGTATCCACCAATCATCCCGAGTGTGGCCCCAATTATCTTCAACTATTTCCAACAGGTGCAGAATTTCCTATAATCTAATATCTGAAGTCTGAGAGGCATGATAGCAGGGAGATTGTTCTCTGCGGCGGGGGAAATAATGTTGGTGGACAGAGTAGATGTGCTTGTTGAGGATCAGGAATAGCAATCGCAATTACTATTCAGACTACCCAACCGCCGGTGGTCGCTCAAGCGTCAGTCAATCCGAGATATGGGGCGTCATGTGGAGAGATCACTGGACGAACAGGGGGCGCCGAAACAACATGCGGGTCACTGGGCCTCCCTGAGACCATGAATTGACTGATATGATATCCGCCACGGTTCGCTGTCGGACTATCTTTGTAATATGGAAATTTTGTCCGCTTGTGCGAATCAGCATGAACGCCCTATTAAATGGACAGAGCCCATCGCGCCACTACCGACCTAGAAGTTGTTGATGCGCTATCACCATCTGATCTTATTAATTTTTCTAGCAAGCTTGTTATCGTCAATCATTTAATATGCTGCAGATCGCTTCGCTTCGAGTTTTCACGCTTAAAAAGAGATTACATATAGCATTGTCGCTTCATACGAGCTTTTAGGCATGCGCTCGCTAGGAGGATTCGAATTATGGTAACGCCAATCAAGCTGCTTCCAGGACCTCTCCTGGTCACCCTGCAAAGGTCGGCGCATCCTGAATGCCCACTCATCTAACATACTCTCCAGGAGAATACGGATACGTATTATAGATGGAACTTTCCGTTTGCTCTCACAGCACGCAAGGAAGGACGTTCATTTGTACTCAGAACCCACGAGGACATACAACCATTCTGCAACGCCCTACAGATACCCGTTCCACGACTACTTGACTGGGATCTGGAGTCCCTATCCATCCCGCGCTACCCAAATGGCGGAGATGCCGCAACAGAAGGAGGAGGGAGACGATCTGCGGCCGAAACATATGGCGGGGAGACTGACCTTCCCTCTGCCCAACCCCGCTAATGCGGAGGGAGCCAGCGCCTATATGGTCTGTTAGAGTATAAGGTCACCTCCATTTTTGAGCTCCCTGCTGTTATTGTGGTGTTATATGGTTTAATTGGGTGTAATTACGTATTTTTGGCAGCCAATTGCAGGGTTACTAGGGTCACGGTATAGGAGTTATACACTATTGATTTACACACTTTGAGTAGTTCCTATTGGTTTATCTCACCTTTTCCTTGCCAGTGAGTACTGACTGTTCCACCGTTCTCCCATAGTAGTTTGGGATACTTTAACGTCCCTTGCCCTCTTGGTTTTACCTTGGGGCAACGAGGCCGTTCTTTAGGTTTACTACCGTTGGAGCTTGGGTCCCTGGGAGGTGGGTCGTGGCCCCAGCGGTAGGGGTGAGAGGGCAGAGACTTCCCAAGTTATGCTCCTTCATTGAGTTAGTTTTTGGAGGTATCGCGCGCTGGGAAACTCCTCTGTCCCCCTCTATTCTTCCCCTCCCGGAAGACGCCATTTGTTTGTCCTTATTATCTAAATTCTGGGTACTTAACAATCGGATTAGTGTTTCTATCTGTGATTTGTGTCTGTGTTCCCTTGTCTAATTCCCTGTTTCCCTAGTGTATTATGTCCTTTACCTGCGTAGACCATGGTAAACTGTGTCACTATTAATGCCAAAGGCCTGAATACCAATGTGAAACGCCGCTTACTCGCAAGGGAGTTACGCGCTCTGAAGGCAGATATTGCCTTCGTTCAGGAGACCCATCATGACTTTAAGGGTTCATTTTTAACTTTGTCAAATCGATACCTTACAAGGGGTGTTTTTCTGCCTCTCATAGTGGCCTCAAGGAGAAAGCTGTGCGGCCATTCTATCTCGGCGAATTGCCCGTTTCAATTGTTAACCTTCTGAACTAGACTTCTCGCAGGGTCGCTTTGTAATTTCCAATGGCTAACTTCATGGCTCCCCACTGACATTATGTAATGTTTATGCACCCAATACATCTCAAGTGCGCTTTCTTTCTAGGGTTCTTAATAAACTTTCCCGACTACCCCCGGGAGCTTTACTGGTTGGGGGGGACTTTAACACGGTCTTTTCCCCCACGCTAGATCGACACTCGATGCAAGACAAACCCACCCCTCAGGGTATGCTGCAGGCTTCTACGGAGTTTCGTAAGCTAATCAGAAAGCATGGATTGTAAGTGATTGTCTTCTTGGATGGGTTAACAACCCTGGACGGCAAGTCCTTCCAACATTTTACTCTCCCCCGGCACAAGACTGCATTAACCGTCTTGACTTATTTTCATTGGTAATATACCAACTCTTGCGGATGTTTGAGGGATGCTAAAATTGGCAAGACCCATAACAATGGTCGGGACCATGCCCGGTAACCCTCCTCCTATTAGTGGGTAATAATCCCACTCGCGGGCTTGCCATGGCGTTTGAACGAACTCCCCTGCTGAGGGCGGCCCTCAGTACAAGAGAGGATAAATAAGAGGTGCTATCACAAACTATTTCGATATAAACAAAGGCACGGTCACTTCTGAATCCACTCTTTGGGAGGCCCATAAGGCACAGTCTGAGGGCACGTGTATATCCCCTGAGGATCTAGACTCCGGAAAGGACACGAAGGAGCAGAAATGAAAAGGCGCGTTCAGGAAGCCACTCAGGCAGTTGCAAACCAAGATGTTTGCTAATCCAAACCTGATGAACTGATGCCTCATATGCTTTCAGTTTTCAATGGTTTTCTGGGGGGCGTCAACATACCAGGTTCTATATCCCATTCCTACCTCACCCTTATACCCAAAACGGGAAAAAAAGATCCAGCTGACTGTGCCAAATTTACAGCCCATTGCCCTATTAAATTTCGGACATAAAAATTTATTCTAAATTACTGGCAAATAGGCTGGCCTACTGGCTCCCGCAGTAGTCCACAATGATCAAGTGGGATTTGTTCCAGTGGTGTAAACGTGGGGTAGAACTAGGTGACTATGGGAATGATGTTGCCCTTGATAGTTCATTGTGTGATTGAAGAGAGTTGGAGATGGCGATACCTGCCGATATTGGTAAGGTAAGTGCCTCGTGCTTAGCCTGTGGAGTCGCAGGAAATATAGAGAGGGCCATGTTGGTGGTTTGGGGATCGCTCCTTTGAGCTGGTTCGCTTAATTGTTGGAATACAACCTTAAGTCCTTTGGACGTACAGGGCAGTTGTTTATGACGAGAAGCTATTGTAGTGGGCCTAAGAGACTCTATCCCCGGTCATGGGCCTCGTTGAAGTTGCGCGCACGTGTCCACTCAGGGCCTTCCAACATTTATTAACGGTGTACGCGTCTTACGCTGTCCTTTATCCCCCTTATCTCTGTCATAATTTGTATGGAAGATCCCTTGGGCCGCTAATAATTCGATCCACTCCATCCCTCGCCATCTTCTGGGGTCAGGTTAGAGGGGACTAGGAGACTGCTTCAGGTATGATCTCTGTAGTTGCGGATGGACTCTTCAGTGCTCTGATGTTATGCGCCTGTAAACGATCCGTTAGGTCATTATCTTCTTCTTTATGCTATTGTCTGGCCCTCTTGGTGGGAATGTTTGTGATATCAAGGGCTGTATACGGATTTAAGGGTGAATACCTCTAAAACTGAGGCCTTGACCCCTTTAATGTGTGGGGTCCTGATAACTGGGGTGGGCGCGTTTCAGAGAGTCTGGTTTGTCGGGCTTTCAGTGGCAAATTCTTAGCTCAAATACCTGGTGTGTCCTCCTGGGTACTTCTCGTAAGACAAGGTCCCTGTTATAAGCGCTTCGCAACGTGTTGCCTGCGCCTTCTGTTCCTAGGAAATTAGGGCTCTATTGTACAAATGGCCCCTAAACTCTTTCCCATTTCCCTTTTTGTCCGCGATAGGCCTCGGTCAAAATGGAGATTCCTCACCCAACTTTTTATACCGCTTTGAGACGCATACCGGTGGCAGTGCCTATTTGGGGGTATTGAAAGATATGTTTGGCAGGCAGCAACTCCTTAGGTACATATGGGTCTATGGGACGTCACCGAGTTGGCCAAGGGAGAAAGAGTTGTCTGATGGGTTAAGGCTACAGAGGGGTTTAGCCGCCAACGGACATTTTGAAAATATTACTGGGCAGAGCCCATTTACGTATATTACCGGCATGGTTCTCTCTTCCTGGCCTATACTCCAAATGGATGGAAAGTGCAAAATTTGTGGTAGCACCACCTGCCAAACACAAATATGTCTCGCTACGGCAGCATAACAGAAGAGGGGTAAGGTGGTCCTGAAATCTTTTTTGGGTACCATAGCATGTACTAAGTCCTTAGGGAAGTTGTGCCTATATTAGGTTCCCTTTTACGTTTGCTGTCATATCTATGTATCTTTTATTGATTAGACCATCTGCCAGCTTGCAGTTACCACATGCATTCGTTTGCCCCATGGCTAACAGAATGGAATTTTCTGTCGTGACGGGTGGCGGGTTTGTACTCTTGCAGAACCAGGGATCTCATTACTATTACCGGACCTTCGAGATAAGTTTACCTCACCTCACGAGCACAGTCTTACCTTTCATGCATAGGATAAAAAGGCAATTTGTTGCTCATCTTCGACAGGGGGTCGCCACTACATCGCTTGCTACGCAGGGTGTGGTCCCAACTTACCTTTGAGGAAGCTATGTGCAAGAGTAGAGTTGGTGTGTCTAAGGCCTAATTTTCGCTTATTTACCGGCATTATTTAATGTTTCACCACAATGGACTTACGAATATTGTACCACCTTATATGCACAAGTGGGAAGTTTCCTGGGTTAGAACGACTTCTGATCATCATGTGCAGACTATCTGGACACTAGGGCAGCAAATCCTCGGACTTGGCACCGAACTTACAAGTAAAAAGCCAAGATAGATAAAAGATTTTGATGCTTTCGGTTATCACATACCCCAGAATTGCCTTTCACGGTTTAATACCGCACATTCTTTCGGGGGCGTGTTGGCGGTGTGGGCTCACTCGGGTTCCCTAACCCTTATTTTCTGGGGACTGCCCCATTTATTCAGAGATGATTGGTCGCAGGTCCATGTGGTTATCTCAGATTGTTTTAGCGGTCGTTAGAGATCCAGTAGGTATCCTTTACCTACTGTCTGAATGTCCCCCCGAAAGGCTTTGACTAAGAAGAAAGCCGCAAAATGCTTCTTCCATCTTCTATCTGCTGCTGATGATGCTTGTATCTCGGCCTTCTGGAGGAAAAAACTACAATCCACCGTTCGCTTCATGATACTGCTAAACGCGGATTTGTGAAATACAGCGCACATTGGAACGTCTCACATTCTCTATGCATGATAACCCAGGGACTCCTATGATACTGGCTAATGCTAGGGAGCCATTTGGGTTACATACTGGTCCTCACAGTCTTATTAAAGGGACTCCTGCAACCCACCCCTCTCCTCCCATCACTCTCCTTGTGTGCGCCACCAAGTCTTTTTGTCTAGTTCGATGGTTGGTTTTGTCATGTCTGATCTAGTGCTTGCTCTAACTCATTTGGGAGTGCTTTAATAGCGTATTATGTTTAAGTTGAGATCTGTTTATGAGGTTAACTCACTCGATCATGAGGTGTCTTTATTTCAAGAGGTCAATTTTAAGTCTCCCGAGGGGATGACAAGACAAGATCGAGATATGCCCCATTTCCTTATGTTTCGCATGTAATCTCATGTTTTAGAACTGTTGCACTTTGTACTTGACAATTCTTTTTTTGGTGAGTAAGTAACCACTTTCTGATGTTTATTTTATTTGAAAAAAAAAATGTTAATAAAAACACAATTATAAAAAAAAATGATCAAAAAGCCTTATACCAGTAAAAACATCAACTCATCCTGCAAAGAACAAGCCACTACACAGCTCTGTACATTGAAAAATAAAAAAAAAGTTGTGGCTCTCAGGTCATGGCAATGCAAAAACATGTTTTCTTTTTTTTTTTTAAAGGGGGTTTTTGTGAAAAAAAAGCAAAGAAAAAAATGTAAAAAATATATAAATTGGGTATTGTTGTAATTGTTTTGACCTGATGATAAAAGCTAGCATGTCATTAAGCTAGCATGTCATTTATACCTCATGGATACCGCTGTAAAAAATAAAAAACACTACCAGGATTGCTGTAGTTTGTTGAAAACGCCTCACAAGATCCTTGGTAAAAAGCGATCAAAGCGTTATTTGAACCCCATAATGCTAACAATGTAAACAACTCATCCCGCAAAAAACAAGCCATTAATCAGTTCCATAAAATAAAAAATAAAAAAAACTAGGCTATCAGGCTATGATGACATAAAACATGTATTTCTAAAAAATTGTTTCTATTGTGTAAAAGTAAGCAAACATAAAAAAGTAAAAATATCGCAATAAAACGTATCCTTTAATAATTAAAATTTTGAAAAAAAAACAGGGCTTTTCCCAAAACCGACACACAAACATCGGATAAAGTCAAATTTCACCCAGGGTTGCTGTCGTGTTTTTAAGATGTGCAAGCAAAAAGGGGGGGTTTTCAAGACTTAAATTTAAATATACCTTTCCCTCACCCCTCACCCTCTCCCTACAGCTTGAAAAAAATTAACCATAGATTCCCCAAAAATTATAATCGTATACATTTTTAATTTCCTATTTGAGCCATATTAATGTCCTGGAAGGAATCATTATGGGTAAATATACATGGGGGGTAACAATAACAATTAATACTTTTTGGGTCGTATAGCCCCCAAATTAAAACAAACCCAGGAAGATGTACTCCTAGGCAAATGATGGGGCGGCTAATCAGATGAGGTTATTATTATGGGCGCTTTAATATCCAGACTAAAATTGGGTTTTGAACTTTGTACTCTCATAAAGGAAAAGGTTTTTGTAAAATAACAAATGAAAATTACCTTTTGCCAAATGGTTTCCCGGAACCGACTTGAGGAAAGGCCCTTCTAGACCTAATATTAACTAATAGACCTGACAGAGTAACAAAGGTTCAGGTTGAGGGGCACCTAGGGAAAGTGGACCATAATATAATAAATTTCGTTTTTCTTCAATAGAGTTTTTTGTCAAGGAGCCACAAAAAAAACTGAATTTTAGGAAGGCTAATTTTATTCTGCTTAGAGAGGCCCCTAAACCGTATTGACTGGGACAATGTGTTTTAAATATGGCAGAACTAATACTAAATGGGATATTTTTAAAAACATTTCCCAGGCTACCACTGTGAGGGTACATTTCCTTATGGTAATAAAAAATTAGAAACAGGAAAAACCCAAATGTGGATCAACAGGGATGTAAAAAAAGGCAATTTAAAAACAAAAGAAAGCGTTTCACCTACTAAAACAGGAGGCAGTGAAGAGGCACTAGAAAGCTATAGGGAAAAAAATAAAGTGTGTAAAATAAGGATAAAGGAAGCAAAGCTGGAGACGGAAAGACATATTTTCTATAGAAAGTAAACTAACCCAAAATATTTTTTAAACTATATAAATAGTAAAAAGATTAAAAAGGAAAATGTTGGCCCTTTTAAAAATACTGAGGGAGAGACAGTTTGAGGGCGATGAGAAAAAAGCAAACGTATTAAACACTTTTTTCTCCCTGTATTTAAACCCAGGAGGATGACCTTCCTGTTGAACAGAGAGATGTGGTAAACTCCAACTTAAAGTTTCTTGTCTAACCCAGGAAGAAGTGCAGCTCCGTCTTAGGAAGATTAAAATAGACAAATCCCCAGTCCAGATGGCATACACACTTTTCCTAAGAGAGTTAAGTGATTTTCATAGATAGGCCCCCATTCTTTAAAATTAGGGGCT
>JAODAL010038028.1:0-39698 GCA_025379985.1 Phyllomedusa bahiana | reverse complement strand
GAAAATAAAATGGAGTTTTGCCCAACAAAAGTACCTGCAGTTACTAGAAAAGATGTGTATCCTATAAGTTCAGGCTGCCCAATATCCAGGAAATATTTCAATAGAAAACTGATAAAAATAAAGCTATTGCAATGTCTACACTAAGGCTTGGTGAACTTTATCCAGTATTCTTTATAGAGCTTGTCAAATTCGTATAATACAAGATATTTTTTGCACCTTTCAATTCACCTGTGGTGACTATAAAATTGCTGGATTCAAATTTAAGTGCAAGGTGGATATATCAACAAAAGTGGAATGGGCAAAATTCAAAATGAACACCTCTCTGAAAAGTATACTGATAAAAAAAGTCGAGTATTGCATCTAACAAAGATTACTGCAGTTACTAGAAAAGATGTGTATCCTATAAGTTCAGGCTGCCCAATATCCAGGAAATATTTCAATAGAAAACTGTTAATAATAAAGCTATTGCAATGTCTACACTAAGTCTTGTTGAACTTTATCCAGTATTCTTTATAGAGCTTGTCTGTGTTCGCCCGCGGGGGCCCCCCCCTCCGCTCCCCCCGTGACTTTACAGCAGTAGATGCTCCGTTAAAATTCTCTACCTAACTACATAAAATCTTCGAATCTCTAATCTAACTAAGTTGTAAGGATCACAGCTAATAGTAGAGTTTCTCTGTGAAGAAATATAATAATTTCGCTGAGCTGTTTGGACACAAGCAGAGCGCACGTCCTTCTGCTCTGAGACGCTGAGAGACACTGAGGCTGAACAGGAAACGCTGTTCTATGTAAAACGAGGTCATGTGATTTTTCCAGCCAATCGCAACCATACACATCCCAGTCATGACGTCGCACACACATCTCACCCTGCTCTATTCTGTAATCTGATTTGCTGGCCGCCAAAATTACAGGAAGCGCTGAAAATGGCGCGATCTTAATAGATGATGCACAGATTTTAACCTAAATTATCGCATGATCTAAAAAATCCGATCACCATAAAAACTGTGCCAATTTCAACTTTGTCGATAATAATCGGTCAACACTAATGCTGAATAAAAATATGACATAGTGGGGATAACTGAGACATGGCTGGACGAGAGCTACGACTGGGTGGTTACAGTTTATTTAGAAGAGATCGTAAACACCGGAAGGTCACAGTAAAGTCTGCTGGAGAGGCGATCGCCCGGATAAGCAAGTACTAAATCGGCTGTATTAAATTGCTATAGATTTAACATACAAAGTACAGGGGAGAAGTGAGTTAAAGTAGCCGTAAACATCTCTGAAGATTGTACGTTGTTATGTATGAAACCGCATATGTTGCATATAACGAGCTAGCTGCAAGAAAGCTGTTGTACATATTAAGGATTTATTAAAGTTTATAAAGAAGCTTTGAGTGAAGATGCATTAATCCGGCAGTCCAGAAGGTTGTTGTTGTTGTTGTCATTTGGAGGGTGGGACGCCCAGCCTTGACTTTTGTTAGCGGTTTTTGGATATTAAAAGGTACGCTAAATATAAGCGTCTGCTATAAGCCCCCAAATATAACAGAGCCTGTGGAAGAAGTACTCCTCAGGCAAATAGATGAGGTGGCTAATCAGAATGAGGTTGTTATTATGGGCGAATTTAACTACCCGGACATAAATTGGGAATCTGAAACCTGCGTCTCTCACAAATGAAACAGGTTTTTGTCATTAACTAAAGATAATTACCTTTACCAAATGGTGCAGGAACCGACTAGAAGAAAGGCTCTTCTAGACCTAATACTGACTAAAAGACCTGACAAAGTAACAAAGGTTCAGATTGGGGGACACCTAGGAAGTAGTGACCATAATATAATAAATTTCCATTTATCCTTCAATAGAGTTTTTTGTCGAGGAGCCACAAAAACACAGAATTTTAGGAAGGCTAATTTTATTCGCTTAGATAAGCCCTAACCCGTATTGACTGGGACAAGGTGTTTAAAAATAGCAGAACAAATAATAAATGGGAGATCTTTAAAAACATCTTAAGCACCCACTGTGAGAAGTATATACCTTATGGTAATAAAATAATTAGAAACATGAAAAACCCAATATGGATCAACAGAGATGTAAAGGAGGCAATAAAAAACAAAAAGAAAGCGTTTCAGCTACTAAAACAGGAGGAAAGTGAAGAGGCACTAAAAAGCCATAAGGAAAAAATAAAATATTTAAAATAATGAAAAATGCAGCAAAGTTGGAGACAGAAAGGCAAATTGCCATAGAAAGTAAAACTAACCCCAAAATATTTTTTAACTATATAATGTCAGGGACACACACACAGACACAGACAAGTGGGCCCTGACTCTGATCCCAGCCCCTGTCCCTGCCTTTTGGGGAACCCGACTCCTTAATAGGCCGTCCCCAACCGGAAGACTGATGGCTGCACTGAAATAGGTGCGACACAGACAGGACAAACAGACACAGAACAATAAACGTAGTCGGGCGGTCCAAAGTCGGCAACAGTACGGGCAGCAAGGTACGGAGACGTGAGACAAAGAGGGTAACCGGGTGCGGTCCAAAGTCGGCAACAGTACGGGCAGTGAGGTACAGAGACATGAGACAAAAGAGGATAACCGGGGTCCAAAGCGAAAAGGTCAGGAGAGCACAGAAACCACAGAAGAACAGACGGCGAACTACAGGGGAATAACCTATAGCAGGCAAGGAGGGAAGGAAGTGGTGGCTATAAATAGGGAAGGGGAGGAAACAGAGCAGAGGTGATAGGGAGCAGAATCTGTCAATCACCGAGAGAAAAGATTAACCCAGAGAGTGCTGGAAAGTTCCTGGCCACGGGCGTTGGCCAGGATTAAATTAAAGTCCAAGATAGAGGGCAGTGTTCACACAGGGTAAAGCAAAGCCGCAGTTATGGTCGCAGCGGCCGTTGCCGACGACCAGAGCCAGACGACACGAACGGGATATATAAATAGTAAAAAGCTTAAAACAGAAAATGTTGGCCCTTTGAATAGTAGTGAGGGAGATATTGTGTAGGACGATGAGAAGAATGCAAACCTATTAAGAAAAATTTCTCCACTGTATTTACCAAGGAAAATTATCTTCCTGTTGTTGAGCAAAGGGATGAGGTAAACTCAAACTTAAAGGGGTTGTCTCACTACACTGAATCATTTTACCTCAGTCCTGCTTTCTTGGTTTCATTTTTGATTCAGGGCGTGTTTACTGGCTTCTACTAGGCTACAGTAGAAGCCAGGTCTGTATCTATAGCAACCAGGGCTGACAGCCTATCATGAGAGATCAAACAGGTCTGTTGCTATAGCGTCCTGAGAAACTGATGCAGCCCATACGAGAGGGGCTATCGAGGAATAGGTAGGACACTGTTAATGGACACGTATTGCAAAGGGACTTGTTTTTGCAAGATCTTTAACATAAAAAGCAATCCTTGTAGTGAGACAACCACTTTAAAGGTTTCTTGTCTAACCCAGGAAGAAGTGCAGCTCAGTCTTAGGAAGCTTAAAATAGACAAATCACCAGGCCCTGATGGTATACACCCCCGTGTCCTAAGGGAGTTAAGTAATGTCATAGATAGGCCCCTATTCTTAATATTTATGGACTGTATAATAACAGGGCATGTCCCAAAGGATTGGCGCATAGCAAATGTGGTGCCAAAATTCAAAACGGGGTCAAAAAGTGATCCTGGAAACTATAGGCCAGTAAGCTTAACCTCTGTTTTGGTAAAACGTTTGAAGGTTTTCTCAAAGATGCTATCCTGGAGTATCTCACTGAAAATAAATGTATAACTCCGTTCCAGCATGGGTTTATGAAGGATCGGTCTTGTCAAACTAATCTCATCAATTTCAATGAGGAAGTTAGTTCTAGACTGGATCGGAGTGACATTGAATGTCATATATTTAGATTTTTCCAAAGCATTCGATGCAGTACCACATAAAAGGTTGGTAAGTAAAATGAAAATGCTTGGACTGGGGGAAAATGTGTGCAGGTGGGTAAGCAACTGGCTCTGTGATAGAAAACAAAGGGTAGTAATTAACGGTATATACTCAGACTGGATCCTTGTTACTAGTGAGGTACCACAGGGCTTAGTATTGGGCCCTATCCTCTTTAATATTTTCATTAATGATCTTACACATGGTTTGCACAGTAGAATATCAATCTTTTCAGAGATACTAAGCTTTGTAAATTTAATCAACCAATAAAGGGTAATGTGTTTTTAAACAAAGGGATCTGGATAAGTTGGAGGCCTGGCAGAGAAGTGGCAGAGTAGGTTTAACACAGATAAATGCAAGGTTTATGCACCCTGGGAGGAAAACTCCATTACATTTATTACATGTTAAATGGAAAAACGCTGGGTAAAAGTGACATGGAGAAGACTTGGAATCCTGGTGGACAGTAAACTTAATTGTAGCAGCCAGTTTTCAGGCAGCACCTGCAAGGCAAATAGGTTTATGGGGGCATTAAAAGGGGCATAGATGCACATGATGAAACATTATTCTCCCATTATACAAGTCACTGGTTAGACCACAAAATGGAATATTGTGTACAGTTTTGGGCACCACTGCACAGGAAAGACATTGTAGAGCTTGAACAGGTACAAAGGCAGGCAAAAAAAAAAATAAAAGTACTGGATGGACTGCAATATCCAGAAAGATTAGCAAGGTTAGGGTTATTTAGTTTAGAGAAAAGACAGCTTCAGGTGGACATAATAAATATGTTTAAATATATTAAAGGTCAATATAAGCTCTCGCTCAAGATTTATTTTATAACCCAGGACTGTATCCAGGACAAGAGGGCATCCTCTACGTCTTGAGGAAAGAAAGTTTCTACATAAACATAGGAAAGGGATTCTTTACTGTTAGAGCTGTGGAACTCTCTGCCAGAGGAAATTGTCATCGTGAATTAAATAACAGAGTTCCTAAAGGGTCTGGATGCATTTCTGGAGTGTAATAATATAACAAGTTATAGTGACTAAGATTCTGTAAAGGGGTCGTTGATACAGGGATTTATTCTGATTGCCAGATTGGAGTCGGGAAGGAATTTTTCCCTAAAATGAGGACAATTGGCTTCTATCCCATGGGGGTTTTTGCCTTCCTCTGGATAAACACTTAAAATAGGCTGAACTGAATGGAGGTATGTCTTTTTTTGGCCTTACAAACCATGTAACTATGTAATGCACAATAATGTCTGGGAGTTAATCTTATGCAACACCTGTCAGGTCAAAATTTCAATTATGCCCCTTAAAATGTTCCTTGAATGTACTTTCTAAAATGGGTTCACTTTTGTGTGTTTCATAATTTTAGTTCACATCACAGCATCTGCAATTGTCATGACCCTAAGCAGCGCCTATTCCTCTGCTGCTTACTGGCCAAAAACCTCCAATCCCCCATAACCTTTATCCCAATAAAAACACGGAGACCTTGGCTTGGATAATTCTGGCCACAGCAGCCATTTTATTTAACAAACACAGTTTAACAAAAAACATAATGCAAATGAGCATCCCCAATACCCATTTACCCGGAACCCCATCACCACGGAAACCAGCTTGGGGCTGAGGTCCTTGGAGACATGATATCCAAAACGTACCAGAACCTGGCGACACCATACTTCTTTTCCACCACAGTTTTTACCCCCAGCCGTCACCCCCCCGCTTCAGGGCACCAAAAGCCACCTCAGGCGGCTACTTCCGTCACCTGCTCCCAAGGACGCTGCCCTGTGGAGCCCCACACTTCGCCAGGCCGGTCCATCCACCAATTGGAAGCCAAGCGGAGCCTGACTCCCCCACTCCTTTCCACCGACTCCAAGGACCCCAAACTGCCCTGCCACTGTGATGTCTAATAACCACCAGCAAAAAACTTTATTGAACGAACAAACAATTGCTACCCGTAACAAACCATCTCTTCTGCTTCCCCCCCTCCCCCAAAATTAGGGTGGGAGGGTGGGACTGATTTTCTTCACACTGTCCCTGCGTCTCAGCTTATAACTGACTCTGCCCCCTCGTGCCGCGCTCGACTCCGCCCCCTAACCTCTCCACGGAACGGCGCGCCGGGTCATGCGGGGCCTCCCCTTAAAGGGGCTGCGCCCCAAATGTACGGCCCCGGACTGGACATGCTGTGTATTTCAGCGAAATAGGCATGCCAAGCACATTATTGCTATGTCTTCTTCATGGCATGTAGCAGGGGCCAGCCAAATCCTAAGGTGATATGTCGGGTGTCCCTAGAACGGGGAGGCATGGCAGAAAAATTTGAAATCTAATTTTTCAATTTTGCACAAGGCATGCCGATGTTATTGTGCAGTTAGATGGCGTAAATATGCAAAAATATCCGTTTTCAACTTTAGCCTTTTTTATACACAATAATGTCTGGTAATTAATTTTATGCAACACCTGTCATGTCAAAATTTTAATTACACCCCTTAAAATGTTCCTTGAGGGGTGTACTTTTTAAAATTTAGTTCATTTCACAGCATGTGCAATTGTCAGGACATGCTGTGTATTTCAGAAAAATAGACGTGCCCGGCAAAAGGCTCCTATGCCTCCTCTATGGTGTGTAGCAGGGGCCAGCTAAATCCTCGGGTGACATGTGGAGTGTCCCTGGAACAGGGAGATATGGCAGAAAAATTAGAAATCTAATTTTTACATTTTTTCGCAAGGCATGGCGATGTTGTAGTGAAAAGGTATAGAATAAATAGAGGATAATTGTGATTTTCCCCTTACACCTCTAAATGCATTATCTATAGAAAAAAAACACCTATGGGGTCAAAATGCGCATCATACCTCTAGCTGAATTCATTGAGAGGTGTAGTTTCCAAAATGGGGTCACTTTTGGGGAGTTTTCTCTGTTCTGGAACTTGGGGGCCTTTGCTAACTCAACATGAGAGCCTCCAACCAATCCAGCTTATTTTGCACTCGCAAAGCCAAATAGCGCTCCTTTCCTTCTAAGACTCACCACGTGCCCCAAACTTACTTTATGACCACTTATGGGGTATTGCCTTACTCAGAAGAAAATGGGCAACAGGTTTTGGGGTGCTTTTTCTCCTCCTTTTTGTAACAGCTGGAGTAGTGATCCTCTGGACCACCACAGGCTGTGGTTTAAGCCACGTCAGAGAGCACAGTCTAAGTAGCTTCCGGTATTCACCAGAGCCCATCGCAAGACAAGATGAGCTGGCTGAGGTGGGAGACTACCAGGTCACTACCCCGACACGACTTGCTTGTGGTGGCAGCCGAGGTGCAGAGTGGCACAAAATCGTCAGGCAGGCTCCTAGTCAGGGACAGGCAGGAAGGTCAGGACAGGTGGCAAGGGTTCATGGTCGAAGGAGGGAGGCAACAGGTACAGCACACGGAGTAACAAGAAATGACTTAAGGAACGCTTTCTCACAAGGCACTATTGATCCAGCAAGGAAGCTAACGAAGGGGCAGGGTTAAATAGGATGCGTCTGGTGATACCCAATCATATTTAAATTTGACAGAGCCAGCGCGCGCCCTAGATACAGGGGCACGCGACAGTGAGCAGGTACATCTCAGGGAGCGTGGAGTCAGTTAGCTGCATTCATGGACCGAGCTGTGAGTGTGCCCGTGGCCCAATATACAGGTAGCGGCATCATTCGCAGCCTGGACATGGGTGATGACCCGGTGTGAGGGTCACAGGTGCACCCGTGACAATCCCTTTACTACATCTTTTTTCAAATCAGTTACTGTAAATAATGTAGCTGAAAAAGTTTGACTGTGCAAATGATAATAATAAGCCATTTGCAAATGTAATGGCACTAGTTGGCACAAGACATCAGAACTTTGAGTCACCTATAGTAGACACCCCCCAGGACTTCAGTAAAGTTCGGTACACGCTTTATATGACTTCATATGAGACACATAACATTTGATGATGGCGCTTAAAGCATGGTATGAAAGATAATGGTATAGACAAGGGTTAGAATCAAAAGATTGATAAGTTCAATGCAGAAGAAGACCAACAATAAATAAGAATTGACCCTAACTTAGGCCACGTTTTACACGGCACAGACCAAATACTGGTAGGAAATCCTGACCAGTATTTGATCTTTTTTTGGCATGCAGGGAGATGGATTTTGTCCACGGTTTGCAGAATTAAGCCCTCCCCCTTTGCATCGACATGTTCATGTTCCGCCCGAAAACCGGGCGGAGGAATGAACATGTTCTATGTTTTTCTGACCGCTGGCGGTCTAAAAAACTGTTCACCTAAAAATCCGTGCTGTGGGGACTGCTGCTCAAATTTTCCATTGAAGGCCATTTAAATGGTTGACAGCCGGTTTACAACCGGCTTTCAATTCCGACTTCATTGAGGTGCTAGATGTAGTTATCAGAAGTTGGTAACTCCATCCTAGCCATAGCTGTGCAACATGGTCGGCAGATCTGCAGTGAAAGTTGCTTGAGGCGTTTGCATAGCAACTGCGTCACATCTGATCTAATAGGTAAGAAAGAGTGAAATTGCAAAAAGATTCCTGCTACTTATAACAGCAGACTGTCAAACAACCAGGCAGTCTGGTGACAACCGACCCCTCCAGAGGGAAGGCATGGATGGTTTATTATCGTGCCTGCTTTTGCAATCATTGTATACACGACTGTTATTGAGCACAGTGTATACAGTTCAGCATGCAGCATTTAGGCTTCCTGCTTCTATCAACAGTGATCATGTGAGTGTCAGTGCTGGATAACAATGTGTAAACTTAAAAGATAAATAAAGACAAAATCAAGTAAGAGAAAAAACTGAAAGTCCAAATCCCAAATTTGGGCCCTGCCCCAAAGAACCTAAAACCATATATCACCTACATAAAACCCACTGTAACAAGAAAGGGAACAACATATCTTTGTAGCAATTTGTACTATTAAAAAGTAGAAAAAAACTTGATAAATAGGTATGTCTTTTTTATTTTTACATTTTTTCCTGACATTTTAAAAAAAGTAGCTAGTAGCTATTATATACTATAAAGCACAAAAAATGTAATTAACTCTTACTTTCAACTTTTTCAGATAATGTAATTAACTTAAGTGCCACTGTCATTGGAACAATTTACACTGCAGGTTCGAGAATAGACACTTTCTCTGCACCAACTGTCCTAACTTACAGTTGTTAGTAGGATGCTTTTACTTAGAATGCAACTAACTTAATTTCTTTCTAGGGGAATAAAAATAAAATGAAATGTATACATAAATAGTAAGTAAAATATACATACTTAGTAAGTAAAATATGTTTGTTTGTATTTTCTATTTCATTGAACCACATGTGACTAAATATGTGCATGACTTTACTTTTATACTAAGCTTTCCAAGCAATATCTCAATTGTTATTGACTGATAAGTTGTTTGATTTAGTTCTAAATGAACCTTAAATATTAACATGGAAAATTAATCCTGATAGGACATCTACTGTAAAATATATTTTGATAGCTATTATGGAACAAATGCATAGTTGTAATCAGAAACATAATTCTAATTCAATTATCTATTTTGTATTATGTACATGTAGAAATGAAATTTGCAAATTGTTCTTTGATTTAATTTTTTATGACGTGCCAGATGCCAGGCTCTTGAACCAGTATACATGATGCATGCATTTCTGTATATTTCATCAACACATGTTTCCCTTAACAAATATGTTAAATCAAATGTTTCTTTGTGTTAATAATTATAATTAAAATAATTCTGTTTGTTTACAATAAAAGTTTTTGTTATTCAGACTGAAATTCACTCTTTAAATTAGTTAAATGAAATCAACGTAGCATAATTGTAAGGCTATCTTGAAGTATCCAAAATGGACGTGGATCCGGCGCTCCGAGGCAAAAACAGAGAGAAGCGATCTCTCGCTATAATCTATTAAAAAGACTAGCTTTATTGTTTAAAAGTGCAGCAGACTTATGCTGTCACACAATTAAAACCAAAAGACATAAATAAAAAGGCTCAACGCGTTTCTTGCGGCAAACCCGCACTTCCTCAGGAGCATGCATACACTTCACATGGCTACAGGCTTTATATATAAAACATGGATGCCGGCAGGAAGTTGTCACAACGGCATCGACGAACCAAAGATCTTTTTAGTCCACGGTATCTGATTCTATAGTAAAGAAGACTCTGAATGGATGGAGGATCAGTCAATCACTATTCGTGTCAGGTCACATGTTTTTGAGCTTTAAAGACTGGTGGTAAAAGCTGTCAATCAAATGATGTCATTAGAGATCCGGGTTCTGATGTCAGCATGCACAGGGACTGGTTAGAGATCCTGTCAATCTCCCAATGTCAACACTATGAGACGGTGAAGGTTTTCACTTGTAACAGTACAATCATGGGACCTCACCGTCTCATAGTGTTGACATTGGGAGATTGACAGGATCTCTAACCAGTCCCTGTGCATGCTGACATCAGAACCCGGATCTCTAATGACATCATTTGATTGACAGCTTTTACCACCAGTCTTTAAAGCTCAAAAACATGTGACCTGACACGAATAGTGATTGACTGATCCTCCATCCATTCAGAGTCTTCTTTACTATAGAATCAGATACCGTGGACTAAAAAGATCTTTGGTTCGTCGATGCCGTTGTGACAACTTCCTGCCGGCATCCATGTTTTATATATAAAGCCTGTAGCCATGTGAAGTGTATGCATGCTCCTGAGGAAGTGCGGGTTTGCCGCAAGAAACGCGTTGAGCCTTTTTATTTATGTCTTTTGGTTTTAATTGTGTGACAGCATAAGTCTGCTGCACTTTTAAACAATAAAGCTAGTCTTTTTAATAGATTATAGCGAGAGATCGCTTCTCTCTGTTTTTGCCTCGGAGCGCCGGATCCACGTCCATTTTGGATACTTCAAGATAGTTCCTACCTAGTCCTGTACCGGACCTGTGTTTTTCCTGGGATCCAGGCTGCTGTTTTAAGGGCTACAGCACTAAAAGCCCTGTAAGCCTTCTTGAGTGTTGTGCCTCTATTTATTGCACAACCTTACCAGGTGAGCTTTGCTCTTTTATTGGCTAGTTATTTTAACTGTACTACACTATTGTGCGCCCTCCCTTTCTTTTCTTTCCTTGCCATAATTGTAAGGCTGATACACAAAACATGAAGGGGTCTACCAGTTTAAAGTAAATGCAGCTGAGAAAGTAAAACACTATATTTTAAATCGATTGGAAATGATACTTCAGAACACATAGAGAAAACAAATATTTTTAAATTAAGATACCAACACTAAAGATTTATTCCTTTAGGTAACAGCTATAACAGACCAATATCCCTATAATTGACATGAAATTTGAAAATGCAATAGATAACAAAAAAAGATATTTTGAAAATACAAATTTGAGAAATCTGTTTGAAAATTAGGGTATGTTCACACTGCGTATTTGCAGGGTGTACTTTGGAGCATATTTTCGCTGAATTACGTCCCACAAATATGGTAAAGTCATTGTTCTAGTCCAACATTCATTGAGTGCCATGTAAAACTGTTGTCGTTCTGGATTTCTTGGCGCATACTGTATGCCCATAAAAAGAAGTGACACGACAAGAAATGGATAAGTATATAAGGCACTGAAAGTACGAGCTCGCCAGCACATACTTTAAACAGCAGTAAAGAACGCAATGCATTTCTGTGTGCACCACAATACGCCGTGTGAACAAACTCTTAGAAAGAGCAACTGGAAGACACATGCAACCCTAGAGACAACATACGTGCTATATAGAGATGGATTTTTGTTCTGAATTACTTTAAAAAATAGCTATTTCCTGGCTGTACATAGCCTGCAGGGTGCTGTAGAACATTGTGCCATGCTTAAATATGCAGAGGGAGCTTGGTTTGGTCTTCATACAATGCTGTGTTTTAGTATCACGCTCACATGACTGCCGACGCTATTAGAATCGCCTCACTCTAAAATTCTCTGGGCACTTATGGGGGCAAAACTGACCGAAAAACTGAAGTGGGAACGCTGCCTGACAAGGTAACGTCAGCGCCAGCTGGAAAGAAACGAGCTGAGGGCTAAGATCCTATGATAGCGTCAAAGAACACAGAAGTAGGTTATCGGAGCTACCACAGATTGCAGCACAGTATGGGGACATCACAGCAGGAGTCACCCTGCGAGGCCACAGCATCCGGTGTCATGTACCGGCCTTGTGTTGACCACACACTAGGTCATACACTTTCTCCCAGATGACATCTGACAACCCCAGCCAAGAGTCGGTGGGTTTGTCACACATAACCCCTAGTTGGCATGGCCTGGGAGCAGGTGAGGGCCGCGGGCGAACACAGACAAGCTCTTCAAAGAATACTGGATATTGTATTGCAGACATTGCATTGCATTGCAATAGATTTATTATTAACAGTTTACTGTTGAAATATTACTTGGATATTGGGCCGCCTGAACTTATATTAGGATACAGATCTTTTCTAATAACTGCAGGTCTATTTGTTAGGTGCAAAACTCCACTTTTATTATCAGTATACATTTCAGATAGGTGTTCTTTTTCAATTTTGCCCAGTTCATCTTTGTTGATAGAGGTACCTTGCAGTTAAATTTGAATCCAGCAATTTTGTAGTCACCACAAGTTGATAGGTGCCAAAAATACCTTTCATTATCCTTATACATTTCAGATACGTGTTTTTTGCACTTTGCCCAGTCAAGATTTGTTGATAGAGGTACCTTGCAGTTTAATTTGAATCCAGCAATTGTGTATTCACCACAGGTTGAAAAGGTTCCCAAAAAAATACCTTTTTTAATTACCGATACATTTCAGTACGGTTTTTTGCACTTTTGCCAGTCCAAATTTGTTGATAGGGGTACCTTGCAGTTAAATTTAATAAACTTTGTGTGTCACCCGGGTGAATTGAAGGTGCCAAAAATACCTTTTTTTACCGATCCCATTTCAGATACGTGTTTTTTGCACTTTTGCCAGCCCAGTTTTTGTTGATAGGACCTTGCAGTTAAATTTAATCCAAAATTGTGTAGTCACCACAGGTGAATTGATGGGCCAAAAAACCCTTTTTATTACCCTTTTAAAAAAATTTTAGAAACGGTTTTTTGCACTTTTGCCCATCCAGATTTGTTGATGGGACCATGCAGTTAAATTTGAATCCAGCAATTTTTGTAGCCCACCACGGGTTGATGGGGCCAAAATCCCTTTTATTTTCCGTTACTTTTTCAGATACGTGTTTTTTGCCTTTTCCAAAGTCCAGATTTGTTGATAAGGTACCTTGCAGTTAAATTTAAATCCAAAATTGTGTAGTCACCACGGGTAAATTGATAGGTGCCAAAATTTTACCTTTTTTTTTTTTATCCGAAATATTTTTTTAAATTACGTGTTTTTTGCACTTTTCCCCAGTCCGATTTGTTGATAGACCCACCTTGCAGTTAAATTTGAATCCAGCAATTGTGTAGTCACCACAGGGTAGGTCCAAAAAACCTTTTTTTACCGTATACTTTTCAATACATGTTTTTTGCTTTTTTCCCCCAGTCCAGTTTTGTTGATGAGCCACCTTGCATTTAAAAATTTGAATCCAGCAATTTTTAGTCACCACAGGTGAATTGAAGGTGCCAAAAAAACCTTTTATTATCCGTTACTTTCAAACTTGTTTTTTGCACTTTTGCCGTCCAGATTTTTTTATAGACCCCCTTGCATTTAAATTTGAATCCGCAATTTTTTTTTTGATTTGAGGGATTTGAGAATAGCTGTGTTTTGCCGTTTTTTTAATAAGAACTTTCCCAAAAACCCTTTCCATCCCCTCTCAAATTTTTTCTTTTTGAACATGGGGCGAAATGCAGGTGGTAAAAGCAAGCAAAAAGGGGGGTAGGACATGGGGGTAGAGGTAGAGAAAGGTGCTCCTTCCAGTGCGGCGACAAAACGCAAGCCACGGATTGTCGGGGCAGGACCGTCAGCCTGTCATCGCGGGGGAGGGCCCTGTGAATCTCAGTAACGAACAGCGTCGCCAATTGTTTTCATGGTTAATGCAACCTGCATCCCGCATCTTACCCCTTTTGTCCTTAGGACGGCCACAAAAGCATCATCAGCATCACGCATCCTCCAAATAAGCGAAGGGAGCCCAAATGCAACCGTGTACCCCCATGTGGATAATCCATTTTTTTGAAACCTCTTTTTATGACCAAAATCGGTTGGGGTCAGAAAAGGGTGTAAAAGACAAAAGACCAAAGAGGATGATTTTTCTGCTCGACCCCAGTTATTGATGCCACAGAGGAAGAAGGAAGCCGGTCAATCGGCAAAAATCCCGGGCGGTCGGCAACACCTTGCAGTCCCTCTTGCTTGTAGCCCGCAGCTCCTGGATGCAGAATGTCAGGACGACCAAGTCACCTGTGTTGATGATGATGATGACATTGCGGATCCAACTTGGTCTTTTCAGCAGAATTTGCTTGAGAGCGCTTCATCACTGGACGAGGAGGAAGACGATGGGGTAGTGTCAGTACGGGTTCGCCTCAAAAAGGGAGAGGGCGGTCGCAGAAGTCCGCCGATATGAGTCCGCCAGCCACGGTCAGCGGAAACCCCGCTCCGCGCTTATCGCCGTCGAAAAGGTCCAGGACCTCTCAAGCCTGGGCCTTCTTTGAGCAAGCCTCTGATTCACCCAGCGATGTCATATGCCACCTTTGCCGTAAACGCATAAGTAGAGGCAAGAACCTTAGGTGTTTAACCACCAAACATGTCTAGTCACTGCAGCGAATGCATGAGTTGAAATGGAGGCAACACTTGGCCAAAAAAGGCCAGACCGACGCCGGGCCACCAACCACTGTCACACCCTCTGTCTCCGCCTCCTCCGCCACCACCAAGCGTTCCTCAGCTGCCCATGTCTCTCAGAGTCATGATCAGGGATCAGCCTCCGCTTCAGCCTCCACGTCGCCCGAGTACACCAGCACCACCAGAGGCCCATCCTACCCCTTCTCCTTCCGCAGTTTGACGACTGCACGCCGTACAGCGGCCAGTCTAGCAGCCAGCCTTCTGTCTTCCAGGTTTTGGGAGCAGAAGAAACACTTTAACCAAACCATCCCAAGCCAAAATCCTTAATGTCATCATTGACAGGCTTTTGGCCTTGGAAATGTTGCCTTTCCGTCTGGTGGACACAGAAGGGTTCCGCCACGTCATGGCCTTGCCATGCCCCTAATACCAGATGCCGAGCAGGCATTTCTTTGCCAGAAAAGCCGTCCTGCCCTGGCCAGCCACGTGTCATCTAAAATTTCAAGCGCATTGTACTGCATCTGTGGCCGGAAAAGTCCTTCTGACCACCGACACATGGACTAGTAAGCACGGCCAAGGCCGCTATATATCTCTGTGACAGCTCACTGGGTGAGCTGGGTGGATGTCCCTGGGGGTGACGGTGGCTCTCAGGCTCGGCGCACGCTCTTCAAAACCGCAGGGATGGTGCAGGGTTCTTTCCCCCAAGGTCCTCTGGTGACATCACGTGCCCAGAGAAACCAGGCCGTGTTGAAATTAATCTGTCTTGGAGACCGTTCACACACAGGTCGGGAGCTGTGGACGGCTCTCCACAACGAGACCGAGCGCTGGCTGGGTGCCAAGAACTTTGTGCCTGGCAAGGTGGTGTGCGATAACGGCCGAAATCTGCTGGCCGCCCTTAAGATCGGTAGGCTGGAGCACATCCCTTGCCTGGCACATGTCATGAACCTTGTCGTCTAGAAATTTCTAAAGAGCTACCCGGGACTGGACTGCCTGCTGAGGAAGGCTCGAAGTCTAAGTTCGCACTCCCGCCGTTCGCAGCGTCAACCGTCTCATTGTTGAAGTGGCAACACGATGGAATTCCACCCTCCACATGCTCCAGCGATTGTGGCAGCAGCGCAATGCCATTACGCAGTACGAAGTGACACATGGCCTGAAGAGCAGTGGTGCGGACCTCGGGTGTTGAGCCACCGAGAGTGGAAGGCAGGTGAAAGAGCTCTGCACCATCCTTGCCAGTTTTGAAGAAGCCACCAAAATGGTCAGTGCGGACAATGCCCTTGTCAGCATGAGCATTGTGGTGATCTTAGTTCTGGAACGATCGTTGGACACTCTGAAACAACAGGTCCCGCGAGCGACGGAGGAGGAGACGGACACAGATGCGTTCACGGTGCCTTTCTCCCCGTCAAACCCAAAAGGGCCCCGACGGTTTCAAAATTTTTCATGGGTCTTTTTGGGCAGGGGTTGGAGTCTAGAGTAGTGCAAGGTGGAGCATCAGTTTCCGGGGTTTGCATCATCTCGGGCAAGTCAGGGCTGTTTTGAAAGCTGGGGCCGGGGGGGCCCAGGGGAGGAGGGGGTATTCCTAGAAAACCGGGATGTTCCCGCCCTTTCCCTCCCTTTGGAAAAGAGGTTGGCGCAAATTTAGGCGGGGGGGGAAAGGGATGGGGAAGATCAGTTTGCTAGGGGCCCCTTCCCAGAGGGGGGGAAAATCAAGGCTCCATCTCTCACATGGGGTTCGGGGATGTCCATTTCCTCCAAATTGTCCTCGAAATTAAAGGGCCATAAAAATGAAAAAACATTTTACGGGTGGCCCCCTCCTGGATCCCCGGTACAAAACAAAACTAAAGCATTTTCCTTCCACCCCCCAAATAGAGAGAAAAATTGCGGGGAAATGGAGACCTTCTGTTGATCAACGGGAGACATCTTTTTGCGTCTGCTTCACTTCCCCCAAAAATGTCACGGTGGAACAACACACGACTGACCAGTAGAGTCCCAAAAGTAGCCGTAGGGGGCCAGCAGCAGCAGCGGGCAAGGGGGTGAACCCCAAAATTTTTTTTTTGACCTCTGGCAATTTTTTTTTTTCCCACCTCCCAACGCTTGAAATTGCGGGACACACATAAAACCACCAGGGGAAAAAGATTAAAATAAAGGTGAACCCCGACTATCTGCGTCTAAACACCGTTGTTTTTGGTTTTTGTTTGGGGCCCCAATAGACTTCTGGGTATCCAAAATGGCCCCAAAAAAAATTGGCCCGATTTTTCGCTCGCCAAGCCATAGAGGGGGTTGTCCTGCCCCCAGAAAGGCCCAAAGGGGGTTCAATTTTTCTAGCGGCCCTTTCAAGAAACAGCTGGGAGGAAAGCATTAAGAAAAAAGCACTGGCTTTCCACAGAAAATTTGAAATTTGACTTCATCAAGATAAATGGGCATGGATCTCTAAATGATTTTTGGGGCCCCCCAATTCCCGAGGTTACCCGATTATTTTCCCGGTCTACTTCACATTCCTTTTTCAAACAAAAAGGGCCCTCTTTGAAAATTTTTTTTTAAAATGAAATTTCTTACTGCAATTTTTATTCTTTTTTCCCAAAAGTTCATTTTTAAGGTTTTTGCTGTGAGGAGACGGGTAAAAGACAGCAAGGGTTTTTGGACAACATCGAAATTTAAATTTCTAACTTTTTCTTTTAGAATTTTTTCCCCTTTGGGTCAAGGGTTTTGAGGTCTTTTGCTGTGTTTTTAACACTATAATTATGGCCCTTTTGGAACAAAAAAATTGTGGCCTAAGGGGTTTTTTCCATCACAATTTTTTTAACATTGGTGAAAAAGTCAAAATTTAAAATTTTTTTTGGGGCATGTTGCTGTGAGTTTTTACAGCTATAATTTTTGGCCCTTTTGGAACAAAAATTGGGGCTTTTAAGTGGAAATTTTTTCCCTTTTCCAAAATTTTTTAACAGTGGCCGGGAAAAGTCATTTTTTTTTTTTTTTGGGTTTTTTGGGGCCCAGTTGCATGTGGAAAAAAAACATTTAAATCAGGGCCTTTTGGGAAAACGGAAATGGGGTTTTTTAAGTGACATTTTCCCCCTCACATTTTTAACAGGGGCCCTGAAATTTCTTTTTTAAAAATTTTTGGGTCATGCTCCCTTTTAAAAGCGCTAAAAATTTCAGGTTCCTATTAAAAAAAATTTTTGGTTTCTAACAGACATTTCTTCTTCACAATTGTCAAAAGGGGCTATGGGTCATGTTTTGAAATTTTTGGGGGCTTTTTGCTGTGAAAGCACAAGAATAGGGGGTTTCCTATTGAAAAAAATGTTGTTTCTAACAGCCAATTTGTTCTTCACAATTGTCAAAGGGGGCTCAAGGGTGATGGGGCTGTAAAGAAACGGTTTAGGGGTGGGACATATTAAGGGAAAATTTATTAAAATTGACTTGTTTTGAAAAGATTTTAACAAAAGCAGAAATTACCTGTATTGGGGAAAACCCCCAATTTTAATAAAATTTAAAAAAGAGAAACAAAGAAATGGTGGGATTCCACCCTTTTTTTTTAAAATGTGTTTTCTGAATTAAATACAAAAAAATTTGGGCATTACAAAAAGCTGAAAAAAATTTCCCTCTGAATTTTTAAAAGGGGAAAGGAAAAGGGAAAAAAACTTGCCCCAGTTTTGGGTTATTCAAAAGGGAAAATGGAGTAGGGAAAACACGGACGGAACAAAGAACAGAGACAATTTCCCCCACCTTTTGAGAAAAATTTGGAAAAAAAGAATGCCAAGAAAAAGGGCATCTGGGGGGAACAGGAGGGGTAACCACCATTTAATTTTCCCCAAATGAAGCTCTTTTGGTCCGCTTTTATAGGAGGGGGAAAAGCGTCCCCGGGTCTTGGGACTGTGTACAGAGGAAGGCTGGGAGGTCTTACCTCACATTTCCCGGGCTTCCGCACTGTTCTTCACCCACAAATGTTTTCGTTGCTGTTTCATAAGGGATTTTTCCCCGGGTTTTAAATAGAGCGGCGCCCCCGGGGGTCTAACCGCACCCACTGAAAACCCCGGCCCTGGTGCTGAACCTGCGTTTTAATAAAGTTTGACAAAAGGGCCTGCCTGGCTTCACCACACCCCTGTAAGTCGGGCCCTGGCGCGGGCCCTCCGGTTAACGATGGCTGAGGGCAGACGGGCCTTTTCCCCGTTGGGGGCAATAAAGGACAGCTTTCAAATTTTTTTTCTCAAAAAAATTCAGTTTTTGGGAAAAAAGGTGTTTTTTCTGTGGGGTTTAAATAGTTAAAAAAGGGGCCCCCCAGAGCGGGACACAAATTGCCAATTTGAGGTTTTAAAAATTTTTTTGGGGCTGGAGTCCAAGGGGGTCGCATTTTTGATCCGGGAGTCTCCCCCTAATCACCTGAAAAGGTTTTTGGGGGGAAAAATGAAAAATTTAAATTGATTGGTTGAATCACTCCAAAAGCCGGGGGGCAAATGTCTTCTCACTAAAAGTTTTTTGGGGGGAAATGATTAGGACATTTTTATTACTTATGGGTGTGGGGAAACGAATTAACACTCTACATGTGTAAAAAATACCTTTAAAAAACGTAGGGAGGGGGTGTATGTTGTATCTTATCACACTTAAAAAAAAAGCAAAATGAAAATAATGTAAAACTATAAATAAAACTTCCCTAAATAAATTCTGTAAACAAATGTCATTAACCAAAAAATAAACTAAATGACAGTCACTGTACAAAATAGCAAAGTGCCACTTTTGTGACCCTTGGGTCAAACGGGTTTTAAAGGGGTCATGCTGTGGTCCAGGACAGTATAGTCAATGTCCAGTTCAAATAAAAGGGTGGTTGAAAGACTCCTTTTCCCAGCACTTTTAATCTGTGGGTCAGACAGGTTTAATGGCATACTGTGGTACAGAACAGGTATAGTCAATATCCAGTTCAACTAAAATGTGGTTGAAAGACTCCTTTCCCAGCACTTTTAATCTGTGGTCAGACAGGTTTAATGGTCATACTGCGGTACAGGACAGATATAGTTAATGTCCATTTCAAGTAACATGATGTTTCAAATAATACTGCCTTCTGGCTCTTTTTAATTTGTGGGTCATGCAGGGTTAAGGGTCATGCTGTGGTACAAGACAGGGATAGTGAATGGTCTGTGACTTTTTTCTGTGACCCTTTTTAATAACCTAAGTGTGTTGCCTAAGATGTAGCACGTATCCAGTTTTGCTTTGTAACGGGGATCGAGGAGGGTGGCCACCCAGTAACTGTTATTCATTTTGATGGCCTTAATGCGAGGATCATGTTGGAGGAAATGGAGCATGCATGCACTCATGTGAGAGATGGAGCCTTGATTTCCCAAGCCTCTGTTTCGAGGGGCCCTAGCAAACTGATCTTCCTCATCTTCCTCCTCCGCCTCAAATCCATGCCAACCTCTTTCCAAGGCAGGGACATCGTAACATCGGTGTCCGGGAATACCTCATCCCCTCTCCTCCGCTTCCTCCGGGCACAGTTCAACACAGCCCTGACTTGCCTAGATGAATGCACCCTGAAGCTGAGGCGCCTCCTTGTACTAGCCCTGGACCCCGAACCACTGCCAAAAGAAGACCGATAAAATTTGAAACTGCCCGGGCCTTGTGGATTTAAAGGGAGAGAAAGGCTCTGTGTCTGCATCTGTGTCCGTCTCCTCCTCCGTCGCTGGGGGGACCTAAATGTTTCAAGTGGTCCAACGATGGGTTCCAGAACTAAAGATCACCACAATGCTCATGCTGAAAAGGGGCATTGTCCGCACTGACCATTTTGTGGCTCCTTCAAAACTGGCAAGGATGGTGCAGAGCTTTTTCCCACCTGCCAACACTCTCGTGGCTCAACACCCCGAGGTCCGAAACCGCTGCTTATCAGGCCCATGTGTCACTTTGTACTGCATAAGGGCATTGCATGCTGCCAAAAATCGCTGGAGCATTGGAGAGTGAATTCCAGCGTGTTCCCCCACGTCAACAATGAAGACGGTTGACGGGAGCTGAGCTAAACGCTTGCAACGCAGCCAGGCGAGACCAAGCAGGGTGTAATGACGGAAGTGTGAACCCGACCTTCCTAAGCAGGAAGTCCAGACCCAGGTAGCGATTTAGAAATTTCTGGACAACAAGGTTCATGACATGTGCCAGGCAAGGGATGTGCTCCAGGCTACCGAGCTTAAGGGCGGCCAGCAGATTTCGACCGTTATCGCACACCACCTTGCCTGGCACAAGGTTCTTGTCACCCAGCCACCCACTCGGTCTCGCCTGCGAAGAGCCATCCACAAGCTCCTGAAACCCTTGTGTTGCGGTCTCCAAGACAGATTATTCAAAACGGCTGGTTTCCATGGGCAATGGGGAAAAGCCACCAGAGACCTTGGGGAAAGAAACCGCACCATCCCTGCGTTTTGAAGAGCATGCGCCGAGCCTGAGAGCCACCGTCAGCACCAGAGACATCCACTCAGCTCGCTCACGGAACTGTCACAGAGAAAATACTACGTTGGATCCGCAATGTCGTCATCATCATCAACACAGATGACTTCGTCGTCCTGACATTCTGCATCCAGGAGCTGCAACAGGCACTGCAAGGCGTTGCCGACCGCCCGGGATTTTTGCCAATTGACCGCTTCCTTCTCCTCCTCTGATTGGGATCAGGATTTGGGCGTCAGAGCAGACAAAATCATCCCCCTTTGCCTCTTGAACTTTGGAAATGCCTTCTGACCCCAACCGCATTTTGTCATCAAAGAGGTCTTCAGAAAATGGATTATCCACAGTGGTGGAATACACGAGTTGACATTTTGGCTGCCTTCGCTTCATGTTGGACGGGTGCCCGACAATGCTGATGACCACATTTGTGGCCGTGACTGGGAAAGGGCGAGGAGGAAAAACTGCTGGATGCAGGTTGCATTTTAAACCCCTGAAAAACAGATTGGCTACGCTGTTCGTTACTGAGATTCACATGGCCCTGATCCAACATGACAGGCCTGAACGGTCCGCAAAACCCAAAGATCCGCTGGCTTGCATGTTGTCGCCAGCACTGGAAGGAGCACCACTTCTCTCGTACCTCTACCTCCATGTCCCCACACCCCTCTTTGCTCGCTTACCACCTGCATCTCGCTCCATATTCAAAAGATAAAAATTTTAAAGAAAGTATGAAGAGTTTTTTGACAGTCTATTATTGAAAGATGGCAAATCACAGTATTCTTAAATCCCTCTAATTTCCTACAGCCAATTAGGGTTTGAAACTGATTTTTTTTCTATCGAAAAACCTGTGAAATGCGGTCCTGTTGAAGAACCGTAAGACAAAATCAACAGTGTTCTTCTTCAGTCCCAGGGATTTTACAACTGCCCAGTAGGACTAAAGAATTGATAGTTTTCAACAAAATATCATACAAGTGCGCTAATCTGCGCCAAACTGAATTCCCGAGCGCAAAAAACTATTCAGATTACAAAGATGAGAAAATTGCGTTTTTTTTGCAGCAATGACAAACGAGAACATTTGCTAGAAAAATTTTCTGTCAGAATTGTCGTACAACTTGGCTATTTGAAAAAAACTGGGGCGAACCAAAGTGCAATACAGCTATTTAAATGTTATACGATAATAAAAAGGTGGTTTTTTGCACCAATGAAATACAACAGCAGTTCACCACAAAATTTCTGTATTCAAATTTAAGTACAAGGTGGCTCCGTGAACAAAACTGGCCACACCAAGTGAAATACAGCTATTTAAATGTTATAAAGATAATAAAAGGTGGGTTTTGAACCTATGAAATACACCTGCAATTACTAGCACATTTCTGTATCCTAATATAAGTACAAGATGGGTCTTTGAACAAAAATGGGCTGCGCCAAAGGGAAAAACACCAATTTGAAATGTAGACGGAAAAAAGGTGGGTTTTGCACCTATGAAATACACCTGCAATTACTAACAAATTTCTGTATCCTAATATAAGTACAAGATGGGTCTTTGAACAAAAATGGGCTGCGCCAAAGGGGAAAAACACCTATTTGAAATGTAAACGATATTAAAAGGTTGGTTTTGCACCTATGAAATACACCTGCAATTACTATCAAATTTCTGTATCCTAATATAAGTAAAAAATGGGTCTTTGAACAAAAATGGGCTGCGCCAATGTGAAAAACACTTATTTGAAATGTAGACAGATAATAAAAGGTGGGGTTTTGTACCGATGGAATGATATACACCAGTGCAATTACTTGCAAATTTCTGTATCCTTATATAAGTACATGGTCGGGTCTTTGACAAAAAATGGACTGCGCCAAAGTGAAAATACACTTATTTAGTAAAGTTATACGGATCATAAATAAGGTTGGGGTTTTGCACTTATGAATTACCACCTGCAATTTACTTAGCAAATTTCTGTATCCTATAATAGTAAGTACAAGATGGGTCTTTGAACAAAATAATGGGCGTGCGCCAAAATGAAAAACACCTATTTGAAAATGTAGTCGGATAAAATAGGTGGGTTTTGCTACCATATTGAAATGCCACTGCCAATTCTAGCAATGTTCTGTTGTCCTAATAATAAGTAAGACAAGATGGGTCTTTGACAATAAAAGTGGGCATGCGCCAAAGTGAAAATCACCTATTTGAAGATGTTAGACGGATCTATATAGTAGGTGAGTTTTGCAATAGAATTACACCCGTGCAATTAGTAGAGAATTTCATGTATCCTAATATATGTCATGATGGGTATTTGATAGTGTTTGAGCGATGTTTTTTTCGACAAAGTTGAAATCAGGAACCGGTTTTTATGTGATCGGAAATTTTTCGATAACGCGTTATAATTTCAGGTGAAAAATTTCTGCGCATAATCTATTACATTTTCGTCGCTTTTCTGTCATTTTAGGCGGCTAGAATTCAGCTTAGAGAATAGGAGCAGGTGATAGCTGGGGGTGCAGGACGTATATGACTGGATGTGTATGGTTGTGATTGGATGGAAAATAACATGACATCCTCGTTTTAAAGATAGAACAGCCTTCTGTTGTAGAATGCAATACAGTGTGTGTTCTGTGTATCTTAAGAGCAGGGAAATGTGCTTGGTCTCTCCTCATACAGTACTCAGACAAAAAACAGTTCTCTTTGTTCAACACAGAGAACTCTATGCCTTTTATTATGTGAACATTAGTAATAGGTAGTTTATAGGAAATTTCAAGTTTTTAGTTAGACTTTTAGGTGAGAATTTTAAAGGTTAAAAAAAAACAAAAGAGCATCTTGCGCTGTACAGCCGCGAGTGAGGAGAGGGCGGGGGCCGGGGGAAGGGGATGGTCTGGGGTGCAAGAGCGAACCAAGTACAGAATTTAGGCTGGCAGGCAGGCAGGGCTTTTACAAGGAGAGTGGTATGTGCAGCCAAGACTTCTGCTTTGTCCTCCATGCATTGAAATGGGGTTGTTTAATTAACAGTTTTTTTGGCCAGTTTTTGGTTGAAATATTAGCGGTGATATTTTGTTGCAAGCACTGTATTCTATATTAGGATCACAGATCTTTTCTAGTTAAACTGCAGGATGTATTTGATAGGTGTCAAAGCTCTACCTTTTATATTATATGTACACAAATTTGAATTAGGTTTTTTTTCACTTTGCGCAGCTCTGTTTTGTTCACAAAGGACCCTCTTTGTACTAATCAATAGGATACAGAGAATCTCTTTTCTAGTCACGCAGGTAGTATTTTGATAGGTGCAAATAACCAGTTTTATTATCGTACACATTTTAATTATGGTTTAGGGTTCAATTTTAGGTCGCAAGCTTGCAGTTAGAATAGGTCCAAAATTTACCTTTTATTTATACAAGTATATATTTCAGTACGTGTTTTTTTCACTTTGGCTAGGCAGCAGTTTGTTGTTTGTGCCACCTTGCAGTTAATTGAATACAGCAATTTTGTTTTTGATTTGAGGGATTTGAGGAATAGTTGTGATTTGCCTTCTTTTAATAAGAGACTTTCCAAAACTCTTCCCATTTCTTCTCAAAATTTTTATCTTTCTTTACATGGACGAATTCCGGTGGTAAGCGAGAATATGAGGCGGGGTTAGGACATGGAGGTAGGAGGGTACGAGGAGGCTGTCTCCTTCAGTGCTGGCGACTAACACGCTTGCCAGTGTGTTCATCAGTTGCAGGACCGTCAGGCACTGTAATGCTGGGTCAGGCCTGTGGAATCTCAGTAACGAACAGCGTCGCCATCTGTCTTCAGTGTCAATGGTCAACCTGCATCAGCAGTCTTTACTATTCGTCCCTCACCAGTCACGGCACACAAACTGTCGTATCAGATATTCAGCGATCTGTTCCAACATGAAGCAGCCCAAATGTCACTTGGTGTACCACCACTGTGGATAATCCATTTTCTGAAGACCTCTTTGAGTGACCAAAATGCCCGGTTGGGGTCAGAAGTCTATGTTAAAAGATTCACAGAGGTCAAAGAGGTTGATTTTCTCTGCTCTTGAAGCGCTCAGTTACTGATGCCATCATCAGAAGGAAGTGCCGGTCAATGCGGAAAAATCCCGGTAGGCGGTAGGACAACGCATTGCAGTACCCTCTTGCTTGTAGCCACGCAGATACCTGATGCAGATATGTCAGGTCTGACCAAGTCTCTGTGTTGATGATGTGATGTTGCACGACATTGCGGATCCAACGTGGTTCTTTGTTCAGCAGAATTTGCTTGCGAGTCGCTCTTCTATACTGACGTTGAGGAAGTCGATGGGGTATAGTTGTCAACAGTTTACTGGGTCCCACCAAAAAATAGGGAGAGGGTCGGGTCTGCAGTCGTTACGCTTATATGATTAGCCTGCCAGCACGGTCAGCGGAACAACCCGCTCTCCTCTGCTTATCGCTGTCGTAAAGGTCCGGACTCCATCTACAAGCATGGGTCCTACTTTTGAGACAAGCCTCTGATTCAACCCAGCGATGTCATATGCCGCCTTTGCGTAGAAACGCATAAAGTTAAGAGGCACAGAACCATAAGGTTGTTAATTGTAACTACCCGAGCCTCATGAGCATGTCTAGTCGACATGCACGCGAGAATGCATGTGTTGAAATATGGATGAGCATAACAACTTGGTCCTAAAAAAAAGGCCAAGAACGATGCGCATGGGCCTACATACAATTGTCACACCCTCTGGGTCTCCGCTCTCCTCCTCCTCCAGCCACCACCATGCGTTACCTCAGCTGCCCTTGTCTCTCAGAGTCATGATAAGATCAGCCTCCGACTTCAGCCTCGCACGTCGCCGAGAGAAAAAACAACTCCCACCAGCACCAACAGAGACCCACTCCCCTTCCTACCCCTTCTCCTCCGCCTCAGTTGGTACGCACCTGCACGCCGTACAGCGGCCTGTCTAGCAGCTCAGCTTCTGTCTTCCAGGTTTGGGAAGCGTGAAGAAACACTTTATACCCAACCATCCTCAAAAAGCATCAAAAAGCCTGAATGTACATGACATTGAGACAGCGCTTTGGCACTTGGAAATGTCGCCTTTCGTCTGGTGGACACATAGTTTGCGTTACGCCCACGTCATGGCCTTGCCTACCGCAGTACTGACCTGTCGAGACGGCATTTATTTGCTCGGATGACCACGTGTCATCTTAATATTTTCTAGTTGAGTTGTCCGCATCTGTGTCCGGAAAACGTCCATCTTGAACCACCGACACATGAGACTAGTAAAATCACGGCCAAGGACCGACTACTATCTTAGGTGACAGCTTACTGGGTGAGCTGGCGAGGATGTATATGGTGGTGACGGGTGGCTTCAGGCTCTACAGCGACGCACGCTCTTCAAAATAACCGCAGGAATGGTGCAGGGTTCACTTTCCCCCAAGGTCCTCTGGTGGCACTCACGGGCACAGAGAAACAAGGCGGGTGAACATTTACATCCTGTCTTGGAGGACCGTCCCACAACTACCAGGTCCATGAGCTGTGGACGCATCCTCACGAACGAGGACTGAGCGCTGGTGGGTGACAAACGAACCTTAGTGATTGGCAAAGCGTGGTGTGCGATAACGGTCGTTAATATGCTGGCCCGACCTTATTGATCGGCAATGAGCTGGATCACATACCCTTGCCTGGCAAATTCATGAACCTTTGTAATCAAGAAATTTTCTAAAGCAATACTCCCAGGTCTGGGACTGCCTGCTGAGGAAGGGTCGAGGTCTGAGTTCGCACTTCCACCGTTCGCTCATAACCTGCTTCGTCCCGCATGGCTGCTTTGAATTCGTCAGCTCGCCTCACCGTCAACCGTCATCAATCTGCTTTGAAGTAGTGCACAACGCTGGAATTACACCCATCCACATGCTCCAGCGATTGTTGGAAGCAGCGCCAGAATGCCATTCGCAGTACGAAGTGACACATGGCTGAACAAGCAGACGGTGCGGGAACATGGGGGTGTTGAGACTCGGAGGGGCAGGTCAGGTCGAATAATGAGCTCTATGCAGACCTCATCCTGCCTCAGTTTTTGGAAGAGAGCCGACCCAATAAATTGGTCTAGTTGGGGTACGAAATGCCCTTGGTTCAGCAATGAGCATATGTGATGATCTTAGTTATTGGACGATGGTGGAACTCTCTGAAACATCATGGGTCCCGCAGCGTACTGGAAGGAGCGAGACGGACACAGATGAAGGACACGGAGCCGTTCTCTACGTTGAATCCACAAGGCTCCGACATTTAACAATTTTATCGGTTCTCATTTGGGCAGTGGTTCAGGGGTCCTTAGGCTAGTGCAGAAGGCGAGTCGCATTCAAGGTCTCTTCAGGGGCATCGTAATGAGGCAAGTCAGGGCTGTGTTGAAGCGCCTGTGCACGGAGGAGGAGGTGGTGGTGGAGGAGGTTATTCATGGAAACACTGTATACTCTCGGCTCTTATCCGACTGTCCCTGCCTTGGATAAGAGGTTGGCTTGCGTTTTGAGCGGCGGAGGGTTGGAACGTTTTGAGGATGTTTTTACTGTTTGCTAGTGACTCCCCCAGAGGCTTGGAAAATCAGGTCTCTCTTATCACTCATGAGTATTTGGATGCACCATTTCCACCAAACCATCATCCTCTGAATTAAGGCCATCACAAATGAACAACATGTTAATGGGGTGGACCCACCCTTCCTGGATCCCCGCGGTACAAAACCAAAACTTACGCAGACATTTCCTTTTCCACCAACCCGCACTTAATAAGAGTGTATAATGCACGGAATATGAAGACCTTGTGATTGATCAATGGAGACATTGCTTCGTCTGTCTTGAACTTCTTCTAATGTCTCGGATGGAACAACGGTCTGCCGATGTGACGCAGCATTAGCGACAGCAGAAGCAGCAGGACACAATGTGGCAGAAGCAATATTGCGGTGCACATCTGGCTATCTTTAATTTTCCACTCACTCAAAACGAATGTGATGCAGGGCACACAATACCAACAACTACAGAAACTCAGCTTAAGATCATGGTGCACGTACTTTTCTGCGTATCCAACACGTGTTTTTGGATGTGTTCCGGACCCAATAGACTTTGGGTATCACAAAATGGAGAGTGTACTGCTCCCTGCCCAGCTCGCCAAGGCAGCTCATATCTGAGCGGACCTATTCCAAAGTAACAGCTGGAGGGAAGTACATTACAGACAAACTCATCAGGCATTTCCACATGATAAATGTGGATCGTTTGTCTTTCCTCAAGGATGAACTCAAGAGGCATGGTTCTCTGATGATGGTTGTAGGCTACCAATTGCGAGGACTCACCATCGTTTAGTTGATCGGTTTTCTTTCACAATCCTATTCTATCAGATAAATGGTCCTCTTTTGAAATAATGTTTTTTTAAAAAGATCATTTCTAGTCTCTGGCAATTTTAATTCTCAATTCCAAAAGAATAAAATTTTGATGGTTTTCGCACGGTGTGAGACTGTAAAAGACACCAGAAGGTTTCAAGTCAAAACCGTGAACACCATTTATTCGACTTTTATCTTAAGAAAATTTTTCACACTATGTCAATGGTTTAAGTTGAGGTCATGTTGCCTGTGTGATACAGACTTGTACATTTGGTCTTGGACAAGAAAATGTGGCATTTCTAAGGGGCATTTTCTCCTTCACAATTTCTTCACTTAGATGGATGTGAAGTCTATTTATCAATTTTTTGGAGGTCATTGTTGCTGTGACTTACAACGCGTATAAATCAAGGTACTTTGTGAACATGAAAATGTGGACATTCTATAGTGGCATTTCTCCATTCCACATTTTCTCAATAGTGGAATGAGAAAGTCGAACTATTTATACCTTTTCTGGGGTCCACTGGGTTGCTGTGAGATACCAGCTATAATCATGCGTCATTTGCGAACTCTATTGTGGACTTATTTTAAGTGGCATTATCTACTATCCCACATTTTTTAAATACTATTGGATGAGTATAGTAATTTTTTATAATTTGAAATGCAGACATTACTAATGGATCATACTTCGCTTAAAACTATTTGAAGGTTTCTAATCACAGAACATGATTGTATCCTTTCAACTCAATTATCAAAGTGGATTCAAGTGTAATGTTTGAATTTTTGGGGGCATTGTGGTGTGAATATGCAAGCCTATATCTACCAGCGTCAATTCTTAAGAACAGACTGTGGGTTTTATCTTAACACGTCATTTGTTCCTTCCACAAATGTCAAAAGTGGCTTACAAGGGTGTTGGTGCTGTCAAATAACAGGATTAGGTAGGACACTGTAATTGGACACATATTGCAAAGAGATGAAATATGCTATTTGCAAGTTCTTTAAAATAGGCTAGCATTTCCTGTATGACGACAACCCATTTAATACAATTAAAAAAAAGAGAATTACAAAGACTCGTAAGTGGGATTCCTTAACTTTTTTAAATAAATGTGCTTTTCTAGCGAATTTAAAAATTACTAAAAGAAATCTTGCATGTACAAAATAGCGAGTCGTTACCAAATAATTCCTTCTGAAGGGAGTAAGAGGTGAAGACTTGAAAACGAATCTAGGTTACCCAGGACCTGGTACTAGTTCAATGTCCAGTTCAAACCTATATGGTGGTTCAAAGACTCCTTTTTTCGGGACCTTTTTAATATTTAGTGGGTCATGCAGGTATTGGGGCTCATGCCTGTGCACCAGGGGACGAGTATTTAAGGCCAATGTCTCAGAATTCAACTAAGATAATGGTGGTTGAAAAACTCTTTCTTTCGGAACTTTTTATAAAATTTGTGGGCTCATGCAAAGGTTTGGGGCTCATGCTGTCGGCCCCAAGGACAGACTATAATAATGTCCAGTTACAACTAAAATGGTGGTTGATAAGAATCCTTTTTCCGGAACTTCTTTAATCTTGGGTCAGACAGGTTTAAGGGTCATACTGCGGTCCAAGGGACAGGTATAGGCAATATCAGTGAAATAAAAATGGTGGGTTGATAGACTCCTTTTTATGCACTTTTTAAATTTGTGGGTCATGCAGGTTTGGGGATCATGCTGTGGACCAGGGACAGATATAGTCAATGTCCTGTTCAACTAAATTGTGTCTTATAGACTCCTTTTTCCAGGCATTTCTTATTTTGTGGGTAATTCAGGTTTGGGGACTCATGTTGTGGCCCAGGACAAGATATTGTCCAATGTCCAGTTCAACTAAAATTGGTGGTTGAAAGTCTCCTTTTTCCGTACACTTTTTTTATCAGTTGGTCATACGGTTTTAAGGGTCTGCTGAGCGACCTTCTATGTCCATGACTAGATATAGTCAATGATCCAGTTCATATCTAACATACATTGGTGAGTATAAATGAATCTCTTTTTACGCGCACATTTTTTAATAATGGGAGGTCAGATACGGTTTATGGGTCATGCTGCGTTCCATGGTACAAGGGATAGTCAATTGTTCCTAGTTCAAGTTAAAATGATGGTTCAAAATATTACTGCCTTCTGCAACTTTTCTAATTTGTTTGGGTCCATACAGGTTAATGGTCATGCTGTAGGACATAGGACTGGATAGTGATACAGTCTGTGGATTTTCTTTATGTGGCATTTTATAAACTAGTGTGTTGCCATAAAGATGTAGCCAACGTATCATATTTAATGGTTGTGTGATGTCTTAATTCCAGCTTCTCCTGCCACTGTTTGGGTGTAAGATTGAAGGTGTCTGTTCACATACCTCCTATAGACTTTAATGGTCATCTCGGCGCATAATCCTATTATTCGACTCATATCGGAAAATCGTCTTGATATTTGCGATATAGAATATTAACGACTCCCGATAGACTCGATTTTTAATCGTAATCGCATTCATCCGCACTAGCTCTGGTTACATTTCAAATATGTAAATATAACAAGTTATAGTGACTGAGGATTCTGGAGAGGGTCCTAGGATAACATTCTCTAGATGATAATATAAAAGTTAATAGTGACTAGGATTCTGGAGAAGGGTCGGATTACCAATTCTGATGTAATTATATTACAAGTTATGAGAGTGGACCGGGAATTCTGGAGAGGAGTCCGTTGATCCAGGGATTTATTCTGATTGCCAGATTGCTAGTCAGGTACAGGAATTTTTGTCCACTAACAATGGAGGACAATTGGATTCTACTCTCATGGGGGAGGTTTTTTGCCTTTCCTACTGGATCTCAACAAATTAAAAGACAGCTTTAGCCTTACACTTGTAGCATCCATTTGCTGATACTGGATGGTACGTATGTCTTTTTTCGGAACCCTTGACAAACTATTTAAATATGTAATGTGAATTCCATACCCACAGTAACAAATTTAATCTTAAGAATAATAAACCGTGAGAGGCTGCTAATTTACCTGTAAAAACTGTGTATATAAAGCCCCATGTAATTGGTATCGGTGAGCATCCGCACGAGATTATTATTCGCCGAGATTGCGCAACGAAGCGCTCAGCACGTCTCAAAGTTTATATTTAGAGTTATAAATTGTTATTGGGTATGTTATTACCATTGATGTTGTCTTGATAGCGGAGTTACACCGTTCAACTATTAACTGGATCTATTGTTTGAGGGTATGGTTTTGGGGATATGACGTCTGTTTGACCCATTTGGGGCGAGGGAACATATTGACGTTTGACTGTTTTGTAACAAGAGGGCATTTATAGAAGAACCTTTGCATACCTGTTCCTATATTTCAAGGAAAAAATATTTAGACCCATTTGAAAATTAATACACTATTGGAAAATTTAAATCTCGTGTAAGATAACCAATATACTTAATGCAGTCAGTTTATGATGATATGTGCGACACATCAATATATGGCACTATCACTTGAGAATAGGTATTATACGTTGTCTTGCTATAAAAACAACTATTTAGAAAACAAAGGAAAACGGCACTTATGTTTAATAACTATAAGAACAATATTCATCTGATTATTTTGTTTTACTGTATGTAGAAAATTTTTGGGATGGACTTGTGTTTTTAGGGTGGGCGGCGCATATATTATAACAACTTAATCTATATTCATATTGGATATTCACTTTTTGACCATCTATAATTTCAATAGATTTCAATAAAAAAAACAATAGAACTTGAATAAGGACTAAACATTGTAAAGTGAGAACTCGACTCTAAATGTTTTTATATAAATGTTATTAACAACAGTATGTTTGTTGTATATACTAACAATTTGATGTTGGTATTGTTTTTATTATTTTAGAGATTCGGTTGAGAAAGGTCCATTTAGGGACCGAAACGTACATAATGTTTGAATCTGTTTAAGCGAAATGACATTGTGGAGGTCGCAAAACAGTAGTAGGCCACAGAGTGGCACAATGACAGAGAGTGGAGGTGACGGCAGCAGCAGCATGAGGTCAGAGAGTGGCACAATGACGTTCTGGAGGTGGCAAAACAGTAGAAGGCCACAGAGTGGCACAATGACAGAGAGTGGAGGTGACGGCAGAAGCAGCATGAGGTCAGACAGTGACACAATGACAGAGAGTGAAGGTCACGGCAGCAACCACAGCAGCAGCATTAGGTCAGACAGTGGCACAATAACATTCTGGAGGTGGCAAAAACAGGAGTAGGCCACAGAGTGGCACAATGACACAGTGTGGAGGGCATGGCAGCAGCCACAGCAGCAGCAGCATGAGGTTATAGAGTGGCACAATGACATTCTGGAGGTGGCAAAACAGTAGTAGGCCACAGAGTGGCACAATGGCAGAGAGTGGAGGTCACGACAGCAGCAGCATGAGGTCAGACAGTGGCACAATGACACAGTGTGTAGGTCACGGCAGCAGCCACAGCAGCAGCATGAGGTCAGAGAGTTGCACAATGACATTCTGGAGGTGACAAAAACAGGAATAGGCCACAGAGTGGCACAGTGACAGAGTATGGAGGTCACGGCAGCAGCCACAGCAGCAGCATGAGGGCAGACAGTGGCACAAGGACAGTGTAGGTCACGGCAGCTGCCACAGCAGCAGCATGAGGTCAGACAGTGGCACAATGACATTCTGGAGGTGGCAAAACAGTAGTAGGCCACAGAGTTGCACAATGACAGAGAGTGGAGGTGACGTCAGCAGCAGCATGAGGTCAGACAGTGGCACAATGACAGAGAGTGGAGGTCACGGCAGAAGCCACAGCAGCAGCATGAGGTCATAGAGTGGCACAATGACATTCTGGAGGTGGCAAAACAGTAGTAGGCCACAGAGTGGCACAATAACAGAGAGTGGAGGTCACGGCAGCAGCAGCATGAGGTCAGACAGTGGCACCATGACACAGTGTGTAGGTAAAGGCAGCAGCCACAGCAGCAGCATGAGGTCAGAGAGTTGCACAATGACATTCTGGAGGTGACAAAAGCAGGAGTAGGCCACAGAGTGGCACAATGACAGAGTATGGAGGTCACGGCAGCAGCCACAGCAGCAGCATGAGGGCAGACAGTGGCACAAGGACAGTGTAGGTCACGGCAGCTTCCACAGCAGCAACATGAGGTCAGACAGTGGCACAATGACATTCTGGAGGTGGCAAAATAGTAGTAGGCCACAGATTTGCACAATGACAGAGAGTGGAGGTGACGTCAGCAGCAGCATGAGGTCAGACAGTGGCACAATGACAGACGATGACAGAGAGTGGAGGTCACGGCAGCAGCCAAAGCAGCAGCATTAGGTCAGACAGTGGCACAATGACATTCTGGAGGTGGCAAAAACAGGAGTAGGCCACAGAGTGGCACAATGACACAGTGTGGAGGGCATGGCAGCAGCCACAGCAGCAGCAGCATGAGGTCATAGAGTGGCACAATGACAGAGTGTGGAGGTGGGTGGCAATACCAGTCCCTGGTAAAGATGGTTGGGGGCAGATGGAGAAACTGGCAGCAGATGTGTGGCATCAGGCGGGTGGCGGCATCAGAATAGTGGCTGAGGAAGGTAGTTTTAACCCAGACTCATTTCTCACAGTTTGGGTGAGGCGTCATGGCTGATGTAGTCTGACGCCTAAAGCATTGGTGTGTGAAAATTCTGGCCTATCCACGACTGATTCATATTGACAAAGTTCAGTCGTTACACATTTCTCGTGGACAAGCGGGTTCTCCTTTGGGTAACGATGGCCCCCACCACACTGAACACCTGCTCTGATGCCACACTACTGGCCGGGCAAGACAGCTTTTCCACTGCAAACTCGGCAAGTTGCGGCCATACATCCAGTTTGGCTGCCCAGTAGTCCAGCGGATCTTCTAACTGGGGTGGCAGAGTGCTGTCCAAGTAGGCCACCACCTGTTGGTTCAGGGACTGCTCCAGATCCTGCTGCTGCTGGCGACTGCCCTCCTCACTAGGTGGGTGAAGGAAGCTGCTCATCAGTGACTCCAGACTTAGGTTGCTGCTGATGGAGCTGGTTCTGCTCTTAGCCCCCCCACCTTCCCCCATCATCCTCGTCAGTATTACGTGAGCTCTGAAGAACCTACCTGTCAGAACTGTCAGAGGATTGACGATGCCACACATAGGCCGCGGCCAACTGACTACGGAGATTTCCCTATAGTATTTGAGTTTGTCCTCCCTCTCAGCAGCTGGGAAAAAGGCTCCCATTTTGGACCGGTAGCGAGAGTCCAATAGGGTGGAGAGCCAGAAGTCATCCCTCTGCCGGATGGTGACTATTCGGCTGTCACTAGCCAGGCAAATCAGCATGCTGTGGTCCATCTGCATAAGTGACTCCGAAGGGCTCCCTGCCTCCATCTCCACTGTATACTGCCACGGTGCTTGCGGGTCATCTGCCTCGTCTTCCTCATCTCTGCTCCAATTTCCTCCTCCTCCTCCATTTCAGTCCCCACCGAACTCATGTGGCCATGAGATGTGGTCGCCACGTCTCAAGTCCCCTGCCCAGACAGATTTTTCAGCATCTGTTCCAGGACATGAAGCAGTGGAACGACATTATTCATCCCGTAGTCCTGGCGACTAACGTTGGCTCCTCGAATGGCCTCAACAAACAGCAGGTGTCACGCATGAGCTGCCACTGGCTAACATCAAAGTTACATAGGGGAGTACTCCTGTCTGCCTGGATGATCAAAAAATCATTAATGGCCTTTCTCTGTTCATACAGTCGGTCCAACATGTGCAGGCTGGAATTCCAAGCATATCAGAGTGTGTTGGGGTTGCCGTTCTGACGCTGCAACTCGAGGAGGGTGTTCCTGGCTTTGTAGGAATGGATGAAGTGCATGCACAGTTTCCTGGCCACTTTCAGAATATTCTGAAGATCGGTGGAAGACTTCAGGAACCTTTTCACAACCAGATTCACAACCGATTTGCAGTTGGCGCGGAGAAAGCCACACATCGATTTCTTGCTGCATGACGCGGAGCAGTTCCTCCCCTGTTTGACTTTGTTTGCCAAGGCAAGCCAGGTGTAGAACTGCGTGACACTGCTGTGCCCTACACATGTGGTATGATGGAGCAGTACTTGTGGAGACTGAGATGATGGTGGTGGTGGAGGAGGAGCAGGCGGACATTGGCGCAGACCCGCAGTTTGACAACGTGGAGGAGAAAGCGGCGTCTCCTGTCCAAGTTGTTGGTGTGCCTGGGCAGGAAGCACATTCACCCAGTGGGCCATAAAGGACATGTACTGGCCCTGACCGTAGTTACAGTTCCAGACGTCCACGCTGCTGTGCACCTTGGAACACACCGATAAGCTCAAGGACTGGCCCACCTTCTGTTCTTCATATTTATGAAGTTCTGGTACTGCCTTTTTAGAAAATAAATTACGGCTTGGAACTCTCCATCTCGGCTAGGCCCAAGCCATTAGTTCTCTGAACGGTGCAGAGTCCACCATTTGGAAAGGGAGGGACTGCAGTGCCAACAACTTGGACAGGAGCACGGTCCGCTTCTGCACCTTAGGATGGTTGGACGCATACTGTTTTCTCTTTGCAATCGCCCCTCGCTGAACGACTGCTGGCGCCATGAGTAGCGAGGAGCAGGAGCATCTGGACCGGGAGATGATGGCAAAGAGAAAATGCTTCCTTCTGCAGAGGTGGTGGAGCCTTGACTGGCTGCAATGGCATGCGTGCCACTGGGCGCTGCTGCTGCTGTTGCTGCAGCGGCAGGATGGACCACCACATCTGAGCCACGTTTCTCCCAGGCCACCGGATGGTGACGCTGCATGTATTGACGCAGGGCCATGGAGCCAACGTTATCTCCCTGGCCACGCTTCACTTTCTGCCCACAGATTCTACATATACCCATATTCGGCTCCTCCTGTGTCTTACCAAAGAACTGCCACACCGCCGAGTATCTGATTTTACTGCCAACGCTCCGCACTGAGTGACTACTGCTGCCACTGCCTCGCTGAGCCCCTGTGCCGCTACTTTCTTTGACCTGCGAAGCGGGTTTTCTACCCCGTGCCCGCTTGGCTGCCGACCTCACACTGCTGCTACCCTGCTGACTCACGGTCACTCAATCCACCTGCTTTCTGCGCTGCTGCCTGCACGCAAGCTGATGCCCTCTTCTCTTGACGATGATGAAGCCCTTGCTTCACCCGGCTCCCAAGTGCGGTCGGCTACATCATCATCGATTTGTGTTTCATCGTCACTGCTGTCCTCATCACCGGTCTTGGTATGCAGAGGCTGACCCCTCACAACATGACCTCCCATGCCACTCTCCACATCTATACTTTGCCGCCTACTGCAAGAAGCAGGGGATATTGGCCCCATTTCTTCGCTGCCAAGTAGCTGCTGACTGCCCTCCTCAAATTGTTCATCCTCGTTATATAGTGGCGCTGAGCCCAGACCACATAGTAGATCTCTGGCTGAGGGAACCGGATGGGACAGAGGCGGGTTGAGGACATGTGAAGGCCGCTGACCTGCTCCCGGGCCATGCCAACTACGGGTTTTGTCTGACGTTCCCACCGACTCTTGGCTGGGGTTGTCAGATGTCATCTGTGAGGAAGTGGATGATCTAGTCAACCAATCAAGAACCCTTGGCTTGCTGGTCAACATACGGCCGCTAGATGACAGCGGCAGTTGTGGCCTCACCGAGTGACCCCTGCTGCGACGTTCCCTTGCTGTGCTGCGACCTGGGCCTGCTCCAGTAATGTTTGTGCCACTGCCACTCGCAGGTGAATAGCCTGCCATCTCTCTGTCTGACATACTGTTTGTTCAAAAATGTACAGACACTGTTTGATGAAGATATCTGTATATGATAAATACACACCCTGTATTTGACTCCAAATGAACCCAGTAACAAGCTTGGTAACCCTTGGATATAAATTGCGCTCCACAAATGGGCAGGAAAAATTTACTTGTATGTACCGTTTAAAAACACTATGTATTTTATATTAACCCCTGGATCTAAATTGCGCAAAAGAAATGGGCAACCAAAAATTACCAGCTTTGTAGCGTGTTAAAATGGCATGTATTTTATGGTACACAACAACAGAAAAACTTGTAATTAACCTTTGGTTGTGAATTATGCTACAGGCAAAATGTCTTTTTTGGCGGTGAAAAAGAATGTTTCTTTTAGTGACCACAACAGCAGAACAACGCTTAATTAACCCCTGGATGTAAATTGCGCAAAAGAAATGAGCAACCAAAAAGGAAGTGGTATTTGGATTGTAAAAACGCTGTTTCTTTAAATGAATACAACAGGAACAGGCTTAGATAACCCTTGGATAATTATTGTGCTCAAGAACTGAACAGATAGCATTAAAATGTAGATGCAGCTGCATTGGATGCACACTGGACTTCAGTTCCAATATGCCACAAAATCAGAATTAGAACGTAAGAGAAGCAGTCTCTGAGACAAGCTGTGACACCCCCCAAAAATCGCTGTATAAAAATGAGTTCTTTAGCATCAGCTATCATAAGCAACCGCGGCAGCACCTTCCCTGCTCAGTACAGTGAGAGCGGTATGAGCTCCCAGCATCGCGCCCGGACTTATAAGGTCCGGTGACGTCACAGAATCCCGCCAGTCTCTGATTGGCTTCATCTCTGCACATGTCATGCAGGCTATGCCCTTCTTCCTCCCAGAGTTCTTTGCCCCATGTAACGCCCATCTCTAATCCTAATATAAGTATAAGATGGGTCTTTGAACAAAAATGGACTCCGCCAAAGTGAAAAACACCGATTTGAAATGTAAACAGTATAATAACAGGTGGGTTTTGCACCTATGAAATACACCTGAAATTACTAGCAAATTTCTGTATCCTAATATAAGTACAAGATGGGTCTTTGAACAAAAATGGGCTCCGCCAAAGTGAAAAACACCGATTTGAAATGTAAACAGATAATAAAAGGTGGGTTTTGCACCTATGAATTACACCTGAAATTACTAGCAAATTTCTGTATCCTAATATAAGTACAAGATGGGTCTTTGAACAAAAATGGGCTCCGCCAAAGTGAAAAACACCGATTTGAAATGTAAACAGATAATAAAAGGTGGGTTTTGCACCTATGAATTACACCTGAAATTACTAGCAAATTTCTGTATCCTAATATAAGTACAAGATGGGTCTTTGAACAACAATGGGCTGCGCCAAAGTGAAAAAACACCGATTTGAAATGTAAACAGATAATAAAAGGTGGGTTTTGTACCTATGAATTACACTTGCAATTACTAGCAAATTTCTGTATCCTAATGTAAGTACAAGGTGGATCTTTGAACAAAACCGGGCTGCGCAAAGTAAAAGGTACTATTTCACCTCAGGTGCGAGGTGTGCTGGCCAAAAACTGGTAAAAAAAAGCCATTTCAATGCAGGTTCAAAGCAGAGTCTGGGCTGCACAATATACACTCTCCTTTCAAAAGCCTTCCTGCCTGCCTGTTTGTCTGTGTTCGCCCACCCCCTCCACACTCCCCCCCATCCCCAGCGGCTGTACTGCGCTAGATGCGTCTTTAAAAAGTCTCTGTCTAACTAACTAAGAGCTGAAATTCACTAATCTACCTATGTTCTAATGTTCACAGCTAAAAGAATAGTTGTCTGTGTGAACAAAGAGAACTGTGTCTCTGAGCTGAGCTGTATTGAGGAGAGAGCTAGCCCGCGTCCTGCTCTGAGTAGAGACACTGACACACTGATGCTGAACAGGAAGTGCTGTTCTATGCAAAACGAGGTCATGTGATTGTTCCAGCCAATGACAACCATACACATCACAGTCATGACGTCGCACACCCAGCTCACCCTGCTCTATACTCTAAGCTGATTTGCTGGCTGCCAAAATTACAGGAAGCACCAAAAATGGCGCGATAGTAATAGATTATGTGCAGATTCTCACTGAAATTATCGCGTGATCGGAAATTTCCGATCAACCTAAAAACCGTGCCGATTTCAACTTTGTCGATTATAATCGCTCATCCCTATTGATGACCTACTCAACCAATCAAGAACCCTTGGGTTGCTGATCAATACACGGCCACTACATGACAACAGCAGTTCTTGCCTCACCAGGTCACCCCTGCTGCGACGTCGCCTTACTGTGCTGTGACCTGTGCCTGCTCCAAGAATGTTTGTGCCACTGCCACTTGCATGTGAAGAGCCTGCCACCTCTCTGTCTGACATACTGTTTGTTCAAAAATGTACAGACTCTGTTTAATGAAGATATATGTATATGATAAATACACACCATGTATTTGACTCCAAATGAACCCACTAACAAGCTTGGGTAACCCCTTTGG
>JAODAL010038027.1:0-39700 GCA_025379985.1 Phyllomedusa bahiana | reverse complement strand
TGCAGGTGGGGACTGTCCTTAGAGGGTTTTTTTAAAAACCCCAACCCAAAGTCAGCAGATAAGATCATACCCAGAATCAAAATCAGGTGCTGTCCCACCATGTAGAACGCCAGGTGGGGTTTAAATTTGCATTTCCCCGCCTGCGGGGCCCCTTTCCTTCCCCCCAGTGGGTGGAGCTACATTTTGTAGGCCTTTATAAAAAACCCCTGGCTTCTCCCCAGCTGAGCTGTAGGTGCTGTGTACTAGATCCACCCACATTTATAATTTTTCTGCAGAAGTTTTCCGTACACTGTGATTGACTCCGCCTTTCCCAAAATCTGGGACCGCCCCTATTGATGAGGTCGGGTCTTTGGAAGCTTTGATAGGTTTATTGGCAACATCTGAGTTAGACACACAGCTGTGGATATATTTTTTTATAGCACCCCAGAAACACACGTTTTCTGTGTTGTAACATCATGGGAAAGCCCTAAGAAATCAGCCAAGATATCAGGAAAGAGAATTGTGGACTTGCACAAGTCTGGATCATCCTTGGGGGCAATTTCCAGACCTGAAGGGCCCTCTTCACTGTACAAACAATTTTACACAAGTACAACAAGATGGGAATTTCCAGCCATCATACCGCTCAGGAAGGAGACGGGGTTTTAGTCTCAGAGATGAACGTGCTTTGGTCCACATGTGCATATCAACCCAAGAACAAAAGCAAAAGACCTTGGAAGATGCTGGGCCGAAAGCTGGTAAGATTGTTGTTCATTATCCACGTGAAATAAGCCCTGTATCAACATGGCTGAAAGGCCGCTCTGCCAGAAGAAGCCCCCAATTTCTTCAAAAAGGGCAGAGGAAAAGCCAATTCATGTTTGTAAATGCACAGGAACAAAGACCTACATTTCGGGAGACAGGTCCTGTGGTCTGATGAAAACTAAAAATCGAATTGTTTGGCCATAATGACCATTGTTACGTTTGGAGGAAAAAGGGGGGAAAGTTTTTGGAAAGCCTTTGAACCCCCACCCAAAAATGTAAAAAACACCGGGGTTTGGCAGCCTTTGTTGGGGGGTTTTTTTTTGCTGCAGGGGGGGACGGGTTTTTCCCTTTTTCACAAAAAAAAAGGGGCTCATGGGAAAGAAGTTTAAAGGGGCCCCAAAAGAAGGCAAAAACTCAAGAAACATCCCGGGAAAATTTTCAGTTGGGGTTTGGGAATGGGTTTTCCCCAAATTGGACAAGGGGCCCCAAAAGGCTAGGGCCAAATGGTTTAAAAAAGTGGCTTAAGGAGAAAATTTCAATGTTTGGAAGCGGCCTTCACAAACCCCGAATCTCACCCTTTTGGAAATTTAAATGGGAAAAGCTGAAGACCCCCGGAGCAAAGCAAAGATGCCCCCCAAAAAACTTTGGCCCCAGGGGAGCAAGGGGAATTTCCCAAAAACATGGCTCAGGGGGGCAAGACCCCCCAAAACAGGGGCCTCGGGAAAGGTAAGAGCCCCCCCCAAAAACAGGGCCCTTCAGCGGGGGAAGAGCCCCCCCAAACATGGTTCGGGCCGAGTGGGGGAAAAACCCCAAAACCCCCCTCAGGAAATTTTTGGGGGGGGGAAGGCCCCCCAAAAATTTTAGGGGTTTAAACCCCCCAAACTCGGTTAAAGGGAAAAGGCCCCCCAAAAAAGGGAAATAGGGAAACCGGTTTTCAAAAAGGAAAAAAGGGCCAAAAATTCCCCCTTATTTTGTTTTTGGGGGGAAGAAAAAAAAAAGGTTTTTGCCCCAAAAAGGGAAAAAAAAAAGGTTTAAAGAGGGAAAGCCGTTTTTTTAATGAAAGGGGGGAAAAAAAAATGTGAACTTTAAAAAGAAATAAAATGTTTTAAAAAAATTCCCCCCTTGGGGGCTTTTTTTTTTTGGGGGAAAAAGGAGAAATAATTTTTGGGGGGGTTCCTAATTTTGGTTTAAAAGGGGGGCAAAAAAGAAGAAAAAAGGCAGATGGGGCTTTTTATAGGGGGGGGATTAAAAGGAAACCCTTTCCCAGATGGGGCTTTATTGGGGGGGGGGGCCCCGGGGGCGGGGGGGAGAAACCCTGAAATTTTGGGGTTTTTTTATAGAGGGGGGGGGAAAACCTGCAGATGGGCTTTTTAAGGGGGGGAGGGGGGAAACCTGCGGGGGATGGTGGAGGGCCGGTTTTAATAAAAGGGAGGGAGGGAAAAAAAAACCTGCAGAGGGGGTTTTTTTAATAAAAGGGGGGGAAGAAACCTCCCGGGGCCCTTTTTATAGGGGGATGGAGAAATCTGCAGTTTGGGGGCTTTTTATAGGGGGGAAAAAACCCTCCCAGATGGGGTTTTTTTTATAGAGGAGGGAAAACCTGCAGATAGGTTTATATAAAAGGGGGGGGAAACCCATGCAGAGGGGGCTTTTTTTAAGGGGGGGGGGAAAAACCCATTGAAAAGGGGGGTTTTTATTTAGGGGGAAGGAAATTAAAAACCCTGCAGAAAAGGGGTTTTTTATAGGGGGGGGGAGAAAATTCGATGGGGTTTTATATAGAGGGGAGGGAAAAAACCTGCAGATGGGCTTTCTATATAGGGGGAAAAGGGGGGGTTTTTTAAAAAAGGGGGGGGAAACCCTGAGATGGGGTTTTTTTAAATAAAAGGGGGAAAGGGAAAAATGAAAGATGGGGTTTTTTTTGGGGGAGGGGAGGGAAACCTGCGATGGGGTTCATAAGAGGGAGGGAAAAAAAAGGGGGATGGGGCTTTTTGGGGGGGTAGAGGGGGGAAAGGGAAGAAAAAAAACCTGCAGTTTGGGGCTTTATATAGAGGGGGGAAAAGGGAAAGAGGGGGGGCTTTATATAAGGGGGGGGGGAAAAAAACATGCAGGGGGTTTTTTTTTATAGAGGGGGGGGGGAAACCGGGCCGGGTTGGGGGTTTATAGGGGGTGGGGAAAAAATTTTTTGGGGGGGAAAACCTGCAGGGGGGGTTTTATATTGAGGGAGGGGGGAAAAAATGAGATGGGGCTTTTTATAGAGGGGGGGGGAAAACCTGCAGTTGGGGTTTTTATGGGGAGGGAAAAAAAATTGCAGATGGGGGCTTTTTTTGGGGGAGGGGGTGGAAAAAAAACCGCAGGGGGGGGTTTTATATAGGGGGGGAAAAAACCTGCAGATGGGGTTTATATAGGGGGGGGGAAGAAAGAACCCTGAGATGGGGCTTTTTTATGAGGGGGGGGAAACCCCCCCCCCCCCCCCCCAGAGGGGGTTTTTATAGGGGGGAAAGGGAAAACCGGGCGATGGGGTTTTTAAGGGGGAAAAACCCTGCAGTTTGGGGCTTTTTATATGGGGAGAAAACCTTGCAGATGGGGCTTTATATGGGGAGGAGAAGGAAAAAAAAAACCTGCAGTTTTGGGCTTTTTTTGGGGGGGAAAAAAACCTGCAGATGGGGCTTTATATAGGGGGGAGGAAAAACCCCTGCAGATGGGGTTTTATAAAGGGGGGGAGGGAAAAAGGGGGGGAAAAAAGGGGGGGGCTTTTTTAAAAAGGGGGGGAGGGGAGGGAAAGGGAACATTGCAGATGGGGCTTTTTTTTAGAGGGGAAGGGAAAAAAAACCTGCAGTTTGGGGTTTATATAAAAGGGGGGGGAAAAACCTGCGGGATGGGGCCCCTTTCATAAAAGGGGAAAGGGGAAAAAAAAAACCAGCAGTTTTGGGGCTTTTATAAAAAGGGGGGGAGAAAACCTGCAGTTTTTGGGCGGCTTTATATAGAGGGAGGGAGAAATCTGCAGAGGGGCTTTATATAGAGGGGGGAAAATTGAAGTTGGGGCTTTATATAGAGGAAAGGGGGTTAGAAACCTGAAGATGGGGCTTTTATAGAGGGAAAAAAACCTGCAGATTGGGCTTTTATGAAGGGGGGAAAAACCCCGGCGATGGGGTTTATTTTATTATTATTTTTTTTTTTTAAAGCGCCATTGATTCCAGGGCCTGTAAAATTTTTGGGGGTTTTAAAATTACTTTAACAATAAAACTTTTAAAATAGTCCCCAAATTTTCGGGACAAAAAACTGGTGCAGAGGGAGAGGGGGCCCCTACCCCCCCGAGGCTTACAATCTAAAAGGGGGGGGGGAAAGGGACAGGAGGGGGGGGGGGGCCCAGCTTGTATGGGAGGAAGTGTGAAAAGTTTAGTGAAGGTTATAAGGGAAAGCCTAAAGAAAGGGGGTTTTTCAGGTTGCTTTTGAAGCGGGGTAAAATTGGAGGAGAGTTGATGTGGGGGGGCCAGTGGGGTTCCAGAGGTGGGGGAGAAGGGGGAAAGTCTTGGGCCCGGTTGTGTGGGAGCTGTTTAAGGGGAGAGCAGAGGCGGGCCGTTTCCTTTGGGGCCGGTGGGCCAACTGCCCCGGGGGCCCCCTGAGATCGGGGGCCCTCCCCCAGGATTCAGTGTCTGTCATTTAAAAAACCCAGCAGAGGCTGCTGTGTTTTGTTTAAAACCCCTTGTCCTTGCGGGCAGTGTAGGGGGGGGGTTTAGGGGCAGGGTGCAGAACCCCCCTTGTTTTTCCCCTCCCCCAGGGAAGTGAAACCTAATTTTTGATGCCCCCTTTGCCCCCTCATGGCCCCCCCTCCCCTGGTGTCCGGTCCCCTTTTTTTTGGGCCACAGTCAGTGATTAGACTGCAGCAGATTTCCCTTGGGAAAGGCCCCCCGCCGGAAGGAAAGGGGCTCTATGGGGAGTAAAAGGGGTTGGAGGGGTTACACCTGTGATTTTTAAAACAATCATGTGGTCCCCTGTCCCCCAGGTTTAAAACAGACCCATAGGTTCTATAGATGTGCAGGTTGGGGGCACGGGGGGCTGATCACAAAAATTTGAAAATTATGTTTTGACCCGGTTGTCAGGTTGTGCCAATACCCAAAAATAAAAATCACGGGTTTGGGGGAATTAAAAAAAATAAAGTAAATGAAAAATTAAAAAAAAAAAAAAATCTGAAAAAAAACCTTTTCCCCAAAAAAAAAATTTATTTAGTAAGAAAAATGACGTTAAAATTTTAAACCCCCGGGTTTCCTAAAAAGGGCCCTTTAAAGGGTCGTCCCCATCCAGGGCTCGTGTTTTTATGTTAAAGATTTGCAAAAAAAAGTCCACTTTGCAATTTGTGCCCCTTTAACAGTGTTACCTTTTTCCTGGGACACCCCTTTGTGTGGGCTGCATAGCCCCTTCGGCGCTATAGCCCCGGCCCCTGTTAAAACCTCTTTTAGTTGTCAGCATATTTGCTTGTACGGCCCTGTTAAAATCTTTTTGGGAAAGTCTGCCCAGACTGGTTGTATAGTACAACTGTTCAATTCTCTGATGGTGCAAAATGGTTGTAAGTTTAAGGGACGGGTTTTTGATTCCCCTAAAAGGGGTCCCAAGCAGGTCCTATAGTTCCCGATGTGTGATTTTTCCGATGGTGCCAGCATGGTACTATAGCAAAGCCCTGTGTGGATTCACCTGATAGGCTGAAGGTGGCCCTATAGCTCCAAAAACCTGTTTTGATCTTTGATAGGCTCCCAGCACGGTCACAAAGAAAACCTTAGGTATCCCCTTGATTGGCTCCCAGAAGGGGTTCCTATAGACAGACCGGGATGATCTTAAAGATGGTCCCGCTTTGGTCGAAAGTACGGGGACCTTTTGTAAATCTTTTTTTTGGTGTCGGGAAAGGGTCAATTAGTACAGACCGGTTCAATTTTGATGGGTCCCAGCATGGCCCTTTTTAGTTTTAAAAACTGTGTGTTTCCCCTGTTAGGCCCCGATGGCCCCTTATGCTGACCTGTGTGATCTTTTTTAGGCTCCCACCCACGGGGTATTTTGTAAGCCTTTTTGATTCCCCAAAAGGGGCTGTCACCCCCAATGGTTGTTTAAGCTAAAACCCTGTGTGATTTCTTATAGGCTCCCAGCATGGTTGTTTTGTCAGCCTGTGTGATCTTTTGATAGGCTGAACCCACTGGTTGCTTTGTTCAGCCCGGGTTCGACCTTTGATAGGCGGGCCAGCATGGTCTTTTAAAATACGATGTTAAATTCTTTGATGGGCCCTGCCGCATGGTGCTAAGCTCGGGATTTGTTCAATCTTCTGATAGGCTGAGGGGTTGCTATAGTACAGATTTTGTGATTTCATGTTTGTTCTCCCAGAAATGGTTGTTTAATAGCTCCCGGGGACCGGTGTGATCTCTTGTTAGGTGGCACTGGTTGTTTGTCCAGCCCTGTGTGATCTCTATGTTAGTCAGCCAGCGCTTTTTTGCTTTTGTACAGACTTGGCTTCTATGCACCCCTATTTGGCAGCTATTTTAAACATCCCCGAATTAAAAGGAAAAGCAAGAAAACAGGATGAGGTAAGGGGAAATTATGTGGGGAGAAACCCTTTAATGGAACATTAAAATTTTTATTTTTGCCCCCCTGCATTTAAAACAGTCACAATTTTATTTTTTTATAGGAAAGTTGTAGGGGAAAATTGTTTTTGTGGGAGAAATTGATTTTTGGGTGAGGGGGTTTTTAATTTTAAATTATCCCAAAATTTTTTTTTAAAAAAAAAATTTTTGCAGAGGGGGAAAAAAGGGTTTTTGTTTTTTTCCTTTTTTTTTATACCATTTCACAAAAAATTAACCTGTTAATTTTCATTGATTTTCCGGTGTGTGGTTAAATGGGGTTGGGGTTTTTTATTTGTTTTTTAATAAAAGCACAAAAAATTTTTTAAAATTAAAAAATTTTATTTTTTTTTTTTCTTACTTGTTTTAAAAGGTTTTTTTTTTTCCCCTTTGAGGGAAAATTTATTTTCCCTTTTTTTTTTTTACACTTAAAAATGTTTAGCACATTGTATCCCAAATACATTAAACTTTTTTTTATGATAATAATTAACTATGTATAAAATATAAAATTTGGTGTTGTTGGAGTCCCCCAGTGCCCCCGGGACAGGGGGCTTACGCCCGAGGGGGGAGTATCAAGGTCCCCGGGGTTTGGATGATAAAATTCCCTAGGCCCCTGGGGGTAGGGGAAAGTCCAGTGACCCCTGGAAAAGGAACCCCCTTTTGTTTATGCTCCCATTTTGGAAACCTCAGAATAAAAGGGGTTAAATCTGGCCCCTGATTCTTTAGAGATTTCAATATTTTTCCCCTAAATGGGTTTTAAAAAAGGGAAAAATATAAAAAAAATGTATAGAAAAAAAAAAATATTTAAAAATTTTTTGTTCCAATTAATAAAAACCCCTTAAAATTTTTTTGTACCCATATGACCGTAAAAAATTTTAAAAATTAAAATGTAAGGGTTATTTAGTGTAAAATGGAATGGTATAAAAAAAATTTTAAAAAAAAAAATGCAAAAAAGACTTTTTTTTTTGTTCGTGCTAAAATTTTTTTTTTTTAAAGAACTATGCATTTGTTTAAATGTAATAAAAAACCCCCCCCCCCAAAAAAAAAAAATTTCCTCCGCATAAAGCAAGTTAAAAAAGCTGGTCATTGTTTTTAGGGGTTAAGCATAGGGGGGCTTTTTTTTTAAAAAATGGAAAATAGTTTTTTTTTTTTTAGAAACCCAATCAAAAATCTTTGAACCCAATCAGAGCTAAGCTTTAATTTTTATTTATGCTTAAAATTTTTAAAAAAGCTAATTTTCGTTTGGGTTTCGCTTGATCTTGTTTTGGTTTTGCTTGGGCAACAAAAAAGGTTATTATTAGTTAGGTTAAATAAATTTTGGGTTTGGGGGGGAAAGTAAAACAGCTTTTGGGGCCCCCCATAATGCTTTTAAAGAGGCCCTGGAAGAGGAGAAGGTCTGAGAGGAGGGAGGTTGCGGGGGGGGAAATTTTTGGAAAATTGGGGGAAGGTTGTAGGGGAGGGGAGGGGGTTTATGGAGAGTTGTATGGGGGGAGGGGTTTCAGGGAGACCCTTTGTAGGTCGGGTTTTGTAGTTGAAATAAATTTCCCCTGGGCAAGGGGGGCCCAGTGAAGGGTTTTGGGCGAGGGGGGGGGCAAAAAAGGGTTAGCGAGGGAGAGGTGGATAAGACGGGCAGCAGAGTTAAGGATGGATTGGAGGGGCGAGGGTGCTAGCTGGGCTGCCACAGAGAAGGATGTTGCAGTAGTCTAGGCGGGAGATGACAAGGGCGTGGACCAGCATTTTTGTAGTGTCATAGTTGAGGAATGAGCAGATGCGAGAGATGTTTTTCAGGTGGAGGCGGCAGCAGAGGTGAGAGTTTGGATGCGCGGTTTGAAGGACAAGGAGAGTCGAGTGTTATCCAAGGCAGCGGACTTGCGGCACCGGTGAGAGTGTATGGCATTGGACTATGATAGAGACATCAGGTGGAGGGATGGAGGGGGACAGTGGAAGGATAATGAATTCAGTTTTTCTATCATTAAGTTTTAGGAACGTGAGGGAAAAGAAGGAGGATATGGATGACAGGCAGTCTGGGATCACTGGACAGTAGAGCGTTTAATGTCTGGGCCGGAGATGTAGGTTGGGTATCGTCAGCTACAGGTGGTAATGAAAGATGTGAGGCTATGAGCTGACCGAGGCCAAGAGTGTAGATAGAGAAGAGTAGTGGGGCCCAGGATGACCTTGGGGGACACGACAGAGAGAGGCCGGGAGGAGGAGGTGGAGCGAGAATGAGAGACGCTGAAAGTCCGATCAGTGAGATACGAGGAGTCCAGGAAAGAGCCCAAATCCCTGATGCGAGGGGGAGAGGATTTGTTTGCAGGAGGGGAAAGGTCGACAGTGTCAAAGGCAGATGACAGGTTAAGAGGAGGAGCACAGAGTAATGGAGAAGGCAGAGGACAGGTCTAAGAGGAGGATAAGGAAAAGGAAAAGGGGAGGAAAGGTCTAAGAGGGGGACAGAGAAATGGAGAAGGCGGAGGGAGGTTAAGAGGGGGAGCAAGAGTAAGGGGAAAAGGCAGGGGAAGGTTGGGAGGAGGGACGAGTAATGGAAAAGGGCAGGGACAGGTTGGAGGAGAAGAAAAAAGGAAATGGAAAAGGCAGGGGAAAGGTTAGGAGGGGGGGCAAGAGAAATGGAGAAGGAGGGGAAAGGGGTCTAGAGGGGGCCCCGGTAAGGAGAAGGAGGGGACAGGTTAGGGGAGGGACAGGAATGGAGAAGGAGGGGAAAGGGTTGGGGAAAAGGGAGAAGAGTTGGAGAGGCAGGGGAAGGTTAGGAGGGGAGCACGGGGTATGGAGAAGGCAGGGACAGGTTGGAGGGGGCAAGAGTACTGGAAAAGGCGGGCCCGGTTAAGAGGGGGAGACAGAGAAATGGAGAGGCAGGGGAAGGTTAGGAGGAGAAGCATGGTAATGGAGAAGGCAGAGGACAGGTCTAAGAGGAAAAGCCAGAGTAAGGGAGAAGCGGGGAAAAGGTCTGGAGGAGGGCACAGAGTTTGGAGAGGAAGGGAAGGGGGTAGAGGAGAAGCACAGGTAGGGACTGGGCCCTTTGCGGTTAATAGGTCTTTGGTGCTTTTTAGGGGGGTTTTCTGTAGAGGGTGGGGACGGAAGCCGATTTTCGGGGTCAAGAAGAGGTTTGGGGGAAGTGGGGGGACAGGAAAAAGAGTGTGCCCAGGAGTTTGAAGCAAATGGAAGCGTGGATGGGGGGATGTTGGACGAGGGGGGTGTCAAGAGAAGGTTTCTTAGGAGGGGGGTGTGGTGGATTTAAATGGTAAAGGGCGTTTCCAGGGTTAGTGATGGGGAGAGGGGGTTAACAGGGTGAGGTTGGGGGAGGTGGGGGGGTGGATCAAAGGTTAAAGGTGTGAGGTTTGGGTTGGAGAGTAGAGAGGGGCATGCATGGTTCGTAGGGTGCAAGTTGGGGGGGAAATGAAGGTGGTGGCTGTGGGAATGTGTGGGGAGACGGTGGGGTGGGGACTTTGCCGCATGGGTGTGGGGGGGTGGGGAATTTTAGTGATGCTTTTTGATGGGTTTGGTCTTGTTTTGAAAGTGGGTGGGAAAGTCATTGCTGAGAGGAGAGATGGGGGGAAGGTGGGGGGGGGAGAAAAGGGGTTGAAAGGTTTTTAATATTTGTTTGGGGTGGGGGAAGGGAGGATTGACAGTGGTGAAGATCCTGTTTGGCTGAGGCCAGTGGGATTAATGGGGTTGGATTTTTGTAGGGGGAAGGGTGGTGGAGGAGTTTTCTTCCAGTGGCGTTGGAGTTGGAAACTGCCAAGCTGTTTGGGGGAGTTGGTGAGGGGTTTTTGTTTGTTTTGCGGGGTTCTGTTGTGTTGGAGGGAGCACCAAAGTAAGAATGGAGGAAACGGATGGGGGTTTTGTTAGAGAGGGGAACCTGCGTGGGTTTTATAGAGGAAGGGAAAAAAACCTGCAGAGGGGGGTTTATATAGGGGGGAGGGAAAAACCTGAGATGGGGTTTTATAGAGGGAGGGAGAAACCCGCAGTGGGGTTTTTATAAGGGGGGGAGAACTGAGTTTTTTATAGGGGGGGGAAAAACCCGCGGGGGGCTTTTATGAGGCAGGGGAAATCAAAGGGGTTTTATATGAGGGGGGAAATCCGATGGGGCTTTTATGAGGGAGGGAGAAACCCGGATGGGGGTTTATAGAGGGGAGGGAAAAAAAGAGATTGGGTTTATATAGAGGGAGGGGGAAAAAAACCCGCGATGGGGCTTTATATAGGGAGGGAGAAACCTGCGATGGGGGTTTTTGAGGGAGGGGAAAACCCGCAGATGGGGCTTTATATAGAGGGAGGAGAAACTGCAGATGGGGTTTATATAGAGGGGAGGGAAACTGAGATGGGGCTTTTATGAGGGGAGGGAGAAACCTGAGTCGGGCTTTAATAGGGAGGGGAGAAACTGCGATGGGGGGTTTTTTTAAGGGAGGGAGAAACCCGCAGGTGGGGCTTTTATTTGAGGGGGGAGAAAAACTGAGATGGGCTTTTTAAGAGGGGGGGGAGAAACCCGGAGGGGTTTATATAGAGGGAGGAAGATGCTGGTTATAGTTTGTATTGTGTGTCCCCCTAGTTCCCCTTCACTGAAGCCCTCCCTCGTTCCACAAGTCCCTTCGCTGTTTGCCTCAGGTCTGTCCCATTCCCGTAGGGCGGTTTCTGCTGAGGAGTGGGGCCCTGTTTTTCTTTTATATTTATTGTCCCCCAATAACGAGCAGACTTTTCTAATTAAAGTTATTGAGGATGTTTTTCATTGTGACTTGTAGTTTATATATTTTGTTTTCTTCTTTTCACAGAGAACCCCTTTAAAGGGGATTTGCCGAGAGAAAGTTTCTTACCAAGTTTCTAACCTCTCTGCTTAGCCCAGGCAGAATGTCAACAAATCACGCTGAGTCATGAAGCTGCAGGGGAGAGAGGGAGAGGGGAGGGGGGGAGTGAGGAATCCAAAGGGAGCGTCTCAAAACTTAAGTGAACTAATTTAACAGTACAACAGTGGATTCAATACAGCAAGACAGCCTCAGACTGCACTGTCAGGAAGAGCCTTATCTGCTAAGATGGTAGGATACAACCTTGCTAGATTCGTAGCAAAGGATGTAATATGGGAGGGTTTAGCTAGAGCGCTCAGGAAAGAGGCTGTTACAATGAGCCTCTGGATGTCATAAAATGAATTTATTACAATTCCGATTACGCGTTTCGCGAGTGTCCCTCGCTTCATCAGATAAAATGATACACAAAAACCCTCCAATAAATACCCCCATGGATTGACAACGAGGCTGCTGTCAGCCGCTATAAATTTCCATTCATAAAATTTACTTTCCATTCATAAAATACGATCAATTAAACAAGATAGGATTTACTCTGATTTGTTGTCTATTGCCTTAATTTCTATTATGTCTGCTGCTCATTTCTCCTAATTATTCCGTTTGTTCTAAATTGCTTAAACATGCTTGTACTTACGAGCTGCCCATTCCTAAAAGCTATTTCATTCATGAGCCACTCTCACTCTGAATACTCATTTCTTTTCATCAATGAAACTGTTTACACCGCGCTCGGGTTTTTTTTTTTTTTTTTTTTTTTTTTTTTCCACAACATGTTTCACTTCAATGCCACTGTTTACTATACAATTCCTTCTTACTCACCAAGCTATTTACACTGCACTAAAATTATCCACGGGATACTTTATTTCAGTGAGACTGTTTTACCCAGGTTTATTACCTTTTGTTTCCGCTGGCCAGGTGTTATTAGAATATCAAGGTATATCCCTTAAACCATTATTTGCCTCCACATTAAACTTATGCAGATTTTTATCTACATTTTTAATTATTCATTTCTCCTACATATCTCTTTTTCATTGATAGGAGATTTATGTACAGGGAATTTGTCTATTTATTTATTTGTTCATTTAAACTTATAGACACTCTTATTTTTTTTTTTAATTTTTTTTATTTTTTTTTTTAGAATACTAAGTATTTTAGTTAGTTTAAATTTCTCACTTTTCCTACAGGATAGTCTCCTGGACCTCATTTAATCCATGCGGTCTCAAGGTATTCAATTTATACATCCAATAGATCTCTCTTAAGCTTAGTTGTTTCGCTCTATCTGTTATGTCGGAGTGGATGTGCTCAATAGGTTGGATCTTGAAATTTGGTTCACGCATGTTGTGGATCTCAATTAAATGTCTTGGGAGACTATAAATTAGTCTCCCATGTCTTATATCATATCTGTGGTTTACTAACCGACGTGACAATTTAGTAGACGTTTTACCAACGTATTGTGTCCCGCAATGGCAGGTGATGAGGTATATAACATAGGAGCTTGCACATGTTAAATTTCCCTTAATCTTAAAGGTTTCTCCTGTGGACGATGACTTAAAGGTCTCACTATTAATCATCATGTTGCAGCATTTACAAATAGACCTGCCGCATGCATATGATCCCATTTTCTGTTGTTTAATTGTCATCCCCGAGTCTTCCTGTTTTTCTTCCTGTTCATTGCTTTTATGTTGTTTTAGCTTCGATGGTGCTAGTACATTTTTCAAGGTTTTTGCTTTCCTATAAATATATTTCGGAGTTTCTGGGATCACATTTTTCAAAATGGGGTCTCTCTGTAGTATGTTCCAATGTTTGTTAATTATTGACTGGACTTCTCTGAATTGCGAATTATGAGTGGTTATAAAGCTCAGATTATATTCTTTTACCCCTTCCTTTTCGATGCTTGTTCTATTTTTTTCCAGATATTCTTTTTGTGTGCAGGTTGCTGCCTTATCCTTTGCTCCTTTCAGGAGGCTCACTGGGTATCCTTTTTGAATGAATTTTTCTGTCAAAACTCCTGCCTGTTCCTCAAATATTCTCTCATCAGTACAATTTTTCTTAATCCTTCTGAACTGCCCGTAGGGGACGTTTCTAATCCACTTTTTTTGATGATTGGACCCAAAAGCTAGATAATTGTTTGAGTCTGTTTGCTTGAAATAGGTTTTAGATGCAATTTTTTCATTGGCAATGTAAAGATATAAGTCTAAGAAGTTTATCTCTCGTGGGTGGTGATTGGCCGTGAACGTAATGTTCCAATTGTTGCTATTTAAAAAAGTCACAAATTCCTGGAATGTCTCTTGTGGTCCTCTCCAGATTATCAGAAGATCATCAATAAATCTTCTGAAATACACTATATGATCTTTAAAGGGGTTTGTATTCCCCTCAATATAGTGATCCTCAAAGGCACCCATAAACAGGTTGGCCAGCGACGGGGCAACCCTGGTCCCCATCGCTGTACCAACCTGCTGATGGTAATGGGTGCCGTTATACTCAAAGTAGTTATTTGTCAGGATCATATTGAGACCCTCCAATAGGAATGTCTTAAATCCTGAAGAAAAAGTAGGCTCCTTATCCAAAAATTCCTTGATCTTACTTAAACCCAGATTATGTTGGATATTGGAATACAAGGCACTTACGTCCAACGTAGCAAATAAATAATCCTCCCTCCAATCAAATCCTACAAGATCCCTAAGGACCGCGTCTGAATCTTTGAGATGGCTAGATAACTTTTCTACTATCGGCTGCAGTTGAGTATCAATGAAATGCGATAAATATGATAGGATAGAATTTATACCAGAAATAATCGGCCGCCCTGGGGGTTTTTTTAGATCTTTATGGACCTTAGGCAGGTGGTAAAAAAACGGGATAGAGTATTCCTTTGGTGTTAAAAATTTTTTTTCATCTTTACTTAGAATTCCCTTATCAAAATTTGTTTTTATAAAATTATCATAATGTTTTTTCAATTCTTTATGTACCTCTGGGTCCACTTTTTTATAATAAATAGTATCTTCCAAGATATGGAGGGCTTCACCATGGTAGTCCCTGTAGTCCTGAATGACTACCGCCCCTCCTTTATCTGCCTGTCGGATGACAATTTGGTTATTCTTTTTTAAACTTTCTAAAGCTGTTTTATCCTCTTTGTTTAAATTTGTTTTAGTTGGTAACTTCTTTTTTATTTTACGCAGATCATTGGTCACAAGGTCAAAAAACACGGGGATATAATTACCCTGTGCTTTTACCGGATAGAAGTTTGATTTTTTCTTTGTTTTCTCCCCTAGTCTTTTCAGATCATTGGAGATACTCTCTGGGTTTACATCCTCCTGTTTATCCCGCTGGGTTCCTTTCTCCCTTTTATTGAAGAATCTTTTAAGAGTTAGTTTACGTATGAATTTTTGTAAGTCTCGAAATACTGTAAAATCATCTACTGTGCAGTCAGGACTGAAACCTAACCCCTTCTTCAGAAGTTTTTCCTCTCTGTTATTTAGTATATAGGTGGATAGATTATAAATTTTCATATAATCATCTCTTTTTAATTTACTAGCTTTATACATCAATCTTTTTTTGATTCTCCTTATGGTGTTATATCTTTTTTTGTATGTTTTCCTGCTTTCAGTCCCCCTAGTTCCTCTACTCTTGTTTTTCTTTTTCGATCCGGTGTGTTGACTTGTTCCTGCATTTCCAGTGTGAATTGAGGTGTTAGGGCTTTTTCCACCGTATTGTACACATTTAATTGGGGATTGATCCCTAAAAAAGACGAATCAATTAAACAACAGAAAATGGGATCATATGCATGCGGCAGGTCTATTTGTAAATGCTGCAACATGATGATTAATAGTGAGACCTTTAAGTCATCGTCCCACAGGAGAAACCTTTAAGATTAAGGGAAATTTAACATGTGCAAGCTCCTATGTTATATACTCATCACCTGCCATTGCGGGACACAATACGTTGGTAAAACGTCCACTAAACTGTCACGCCGGTTAGTAAACCATAGATATGATATAAGACATGGGAGACTAATTTACAGTCTCCCAAGACATTTAATTGAGATCCATAACATGCGTGAACCAAATTTCAAGATCCAACCTATTGAGCACATCCACTCGACATAACAGATAGAGCGAAACAACTAAGTTAAGAGAGATCTATTGGATGTATAAATTGAATACCTTGAGACCGCATGGATTAAATGAGGTCCAGGAGACTATCCTGTAGGAAAAGTGAGAATTTAAACTAACTAAAAATACTTAGTATTCTAAAAAAAAAAAAAAAAAATAAAAAAAATAAAAAAATATAATAAGAGTGTCTATAAGTTTAAATGAACAAATAAATAAATAGACAAATTCCCTGTACATAAATCTCCTATCAATGAAAAAGAGATATGTAGGAGAAATGAATAATTAAAAATGTAGATAAAAATCTGCATAAGTTTAATGTGGAGGCAAATAATGGTTTAAGGTATACCTTGATATTCTAATAACACCTGGGTAAAACAGTCTCACTGAAATAAAGTATCCCGTGGATAATTTTAGTGCAGTGTAAATAGCTTGGTGAGTAAGAAGGAATTGTATAGTAAACAGTGGCATTGAAGTGAAACATGTTGTGGGAAAAAAAAACAAAAAAAAAAAACCCGAGCGTGGTGTAAACAGTTTCATTGATGAAAAGAAATGAGTATTCAGAGTGAGAGTGGCTCATGAATGAAATAGCTTTTAGGAATGGGCAGCTCGTAAGTACAAGCATGTTTAAGCAATTTAGAACAAACGGAATAATTAGGAGAAATGAGCAGCAGACATAATAGAAATTAAGGCAATAGACAACAAATCAGAGTAAATCCTATCTTTGTTAATTGATCGTATTTTATGAATGGAAAGTAATTTTATGAATGGAAATTTATAGCGGCTGACAGCAGCCTCGTTGTCAATCATGGGGGGTATTTATTGGAGGGTTTTTGTGTATCATTTTATCTGATGAAGCGAGGGACACTCGCGAAACGCGTAATCGGAATTGTAATAAAATTCATTTTATGACATCCAGAGGCTCATTGTAACGGCCTCTTTCCTGAGCGCTCTAGCTAAACCCTCCCATATTACATCCTTTGCTACGAATCTAGCAAGGTTGTATCCTACCATTGTTTCACGATTCCCGGCATCCCACGTGGAGCACGGGCGGGAAGGAGCCGGAGCTGCTGGAGCACAGACAGGAGCAGTGTATACGCAAATACGAGCTGTACCGGGAACTGAGTACAGCTAAGCAAGGCGAGTAATATTCTATACTCTGCTCCCCATAAATGTTCAATTGAAAGGCAACCAGTTGCGCTTTTTAATTCCAGCACCTAACTTTTGGAGAAAAAGTAAAAGCTTTTGAATCTGCTAAGATGCTAATGTAATGTAAACAAATCACGGAGCTGAAAGAGACAGAGACACACACAGACACACACAGCCAGAGCACAGAGCCATGCATAAGGGGATCCTGTGACATGTTCACTCAAATAATCAAACTGTAACTTGTGAATTCTGTATACAAAAGAGAACACCTATTCTACACAGCAGCTTGAAAGCTTCTTCATGTTCTCTGTCATCAGATAAAGAAGGGATCTAATAAACACTACAGCTAGTTATTCTGTAACAAAAGAAAACATATTGCTACCCGTGCCTATAAAAGACCATTCATTTTGCCTGTCATCAGATCAAGAAGTGATTCACGCAAGCGCGGCCTTTCAGCTCCTGTGGTCTGACTATGGGAAGCTTTGTGGTAACCAAGGGGGATTGAGAAATGCTGTAGCTCTCAGAGTTTTCACTTTTTTTAATCACATATATTTAGAAAGGTGATTAAATACCCATTTTGGAGGTTCCCACGTCAACATTACATGGTGGCAAAACCCCTTTAAGTGTGCATGGGGCAGTTAAGTGAGAGAATGCCATCAGGGTATGCCAGTGGAGGACGATGATGGTCAGGGGTGGATGTTGGTGGTCAGTGATGGATGATGATGGGCAGATATGGACAATGGTGGACAGTGAAGGATGATGCTAATCAATGATGAATTATGAGGGATCAGTGGTTCACAATGGTGAACCAGATGTGAATTATTGTGGTCAGTAATAAATCGTGGTGAACCAGTGAAGGATGATGGTGGTCAGGGGTGGATGATGGTGATCAGCGATGAACAATGGTGGACCAGGGATGAATGATGGTGGTCAGGAATGAACAATGGTGGACCTGTGGTGGGTGATGGTGGTCAGTGGTGGATGATGGTGATCAGTGGTGGACCAGTGGTGGATGATTGTGGACAGTGGTGGATGATGGTGCTTACTAGTGGATGATGGTGGACCAGTGATGGATGATGGTAATTAATGATAGATGATGGTGGTCAGTGATGGATGTTGGTGGACCAGTGGTGGATGATGGTGCTTAGTAGTGGATCAGGGTTGGATGATAGTAGACAGTGATGGATAATGGTGGTCAAAGATGGACATTGATGGATGATGGTAGACAGTGATAGATGAGGGTGGTCAAGGATGGATTATGGTGGTCAGTGGTGGATGTTGCTGGACCAGTGGTGGATGTTGGTGGGCCAGTGGTGGATGATGGTGCTCAGTGGGGGAGGATGGTGAACCAGTGGTGGGTGATGGTGCTTAGTGGTGAATAATGGTGGACCAGTGGTGGATGAGGGTGGTCAGGGTTGGATGATGGTGGTCAGTGGTTGAAGATGGTGGACCAGTGGTGGATGAGGGTGGTCAGGGTTGGATGATGGTGGTCATTGGTGGATGATAGTAGACCAGTGGTGGATGAGGGTGGTCAGGGATGGATGATGGTGATCAGTGGTGGATGATGGTGGTCAGTGGTGGATGATAGTAGACAGTGATGGATTATGGTGGTCAAGGATGCACATTGATGTATGATGTAGATAGTGATAGATGAGGGTGGTCAGGGATGGATTATGGTGGACCAGTGGTGGATGTTGGTGGACCAGTGGTGGAGAATGATAGACCAGGGTGAATGATGGTGCTTAGTGGTGAATGATGGTGAACCAGTGGTGGATGAGGGTGGTCAGGGTTGGATGATGGTGGTCAGTGGTGGATTATGGTGGACCAGTGGTGGATGAGGGTGGTCATAGTTGGATGATGGTGATCAGTGGTGGATTATGGTGATCAGTGATGGATGATGGTGGTCAGTGGTGGATTATGGTGATCAGTGATGGATGATGGTGGTCAGTGGTGGATTATGATGATCAGTGGGGGATGATGGTAGACAGTGATGGATGATGGTGGTCAAGGATGGACAGTGATGGATGAGGGTGGACAGTTATGGATGAGGGTGGTCAGTGGTGGATGATGTTAGACATTGATGGATGATGGTGGTCAGTGGTGTTGATGGTAGTCAGTGGTGGATGATGGTAGTCAGTGGTAGATGATGGTGGTAGTCTTTGGTGGATGATGGTGGAAGTAGGACAGTGACTGCAGCTTTAGATGTGACTGGAGCATTAGCCATTTGCAGCTTGGGCTGTGAGCAGTGACTGTTTCCACCTCTCTCTGGCAGGACCCTGGACCAGTGGCAGCAGATGTTCCCCGGCACAGGGCAGGGCAGTGGAGCTGCGGCGTCTCCTCGTACAGCGGCTGCCCTCAGGTCCGGGCGGAGTGTCAGCCCTGGTCACGGAGCTGCTCCACTTTCTGTCGGGGGTTCTTCAGGGCTTTAGCCATGAGTGGTGGCTGGAGCTGCTGGACGTCCTCCGGCTCCTGCGCCCGTTCCGGGAACATCTGGCGAGTGATCGTGGACGTCTCCTCCCATCTCTGGAGCGGCTAAACAGACAGTACCACCGCCACCAGCACCTGCTGAGCGACCTGGACGTCCCTGGAGCGCTGCGCGCAGCCTTCCCCCCCGACACCTCCACCTTGTTCCGACTGCCCCAGGATCTGGAGAACCGCTACCGCGCCCAGGAGGCGCCCGTCTATGTGCATGAACTGGCGCACTATGCCGGGGATGTGGGAGCAGAGCTGGCCGCCGTGGAGTCCCTGTGGCAATGTGGCCCCAAAGAACTCAGCCGGGCCCTCCGCACAGACCTGCCGCTGAGCGTACACCCTGCCGCAGACCTGCCGCTGACCGTACACCTCGCCACAGACCTGCCGCTAACCGTATACCCCGCCACAGATCCGGTGCCCAGCTCCAGGTGAGGGACTCCCAGGTCATATGTGCCTGGAACAGTGACACGGTGCACCACCTGTGTATATGGAGCAGTGAGATGGTGCACCACATGTGTATATGGAGCAGGGAGATGGGGCACCACGTATGTATATGGAGCAGTGACACGGTGCAGCACATGTGTATATGGAGCAGTGAGAGGGTGCAGCACATGTGTATATGGAGCAGTGAGAGGGTGCAGCACATGTGTATATGGAGCAGTGAGAGGGTGCAGCACATGTGTATATGGAGCAGTGAGATGGTGCAGCACATGTGTATATGGAGCAGTGAGATGGTGCACCACGTATGTATATGGAGCAGTGAGATGGTGCAGCACATGTGTATATGGAGCAGTGAGAGGGTGCAGCACATGTGTATATGGAGCAGTGAGATGGGGCACCACGTATGTATATGGAGCAGTGACACGGTGCACCACATGTGTATATGGAGCAGTGAGAGGGTGCAGCACATGTGTATATGGAGCAGTGAGAGGGTGCAGCACATGTGTATATGGAGCAGTGAGAGGGTGCAGCACATGTGTATATGGAGCAGTGAGAGGGTGCAGCACATGTGTATATGGAGCAGTGAGAGGGTGCAGCACATGTGTATATGGAGCAGTGAGAGGGTGCAGCACATGTGTATATGGAGCAGTGAGATGGTGCAGCACATGTGTATATGGAGCAGTGAGAGGGTGCAGCACATGTGTATATGGAGCAGTGAGAGGGTGCAGCACATGTGTATATGGAGCAGTGAGAGGGTGCAGCACACGTGTATATGGAGCAGTGAGAGGGTGCAGCACACGTGTATATGGAGCAGTGAGATGGTGCAGCACATGTGTATATGGAGCAGTGAGATGGTGCAGCACATGTGTATATGGAGCAGTGAGATGGTGCAGCACATGTGTATATGGAGCAGTGAGATGGTGCAGCACATGTGTATATGGAGCAGTGAACAATACAGGTTCGAGATAAAGCTTTAAAGAAGACCAGTCAATTAAGGATATAACACAGCTTTATTTTTACAATAGCCCAATAATAAATCAAGTATGATAAAATGATAATATAAAATGATTACAGGAAATAGGGAGATAGTATGGACAGTTTGTAAGAGAGAAATAGTTATTTACAAAAGTTTTAATGTTATAATACTTCACCTGCATAGTATGACATCATCGAATCCTATTCTTACTTCCGCCATGAGAAACCGTAAAAGAATGGCCTAGGATCGAGAAACCCACAGAGAGCAAACAACACTGTGTATGGACGTCGCCATAGCAGGAAAGAACGGTTTCCTCATGTACATGGCTGATGTAAGGGATTTTATATGTCACTTCAACAAAATGGCGGACACGACCTAATGCTGTGTCAGCTTAAAAAATGCCCATGTGTTATTTGTCTATCCTACTTTCGTGGAGTGGCCGCTCCAGAGTTAAAAAGTACCATATACAAACACACCTCTTCACAGGAGATAAGTCAAAAGCATACAGAAACTAAGACAATGAAAGGTAAACCTTCATGTGTATTCAGTCAACAGAAGTGTAAATAGGCTTGTACCTTTGGACTCAAGAACAGGCAAAGGTGCAAACTTTGCACCATTCGGGCTAATTATATGAATTTGATATAAGATAGAAATAATTCACTATAATTTGGATCAATAGACTTTATTTCTAGATACTGGGGTATCTTGAGGTCAGATCAGGATTTAAAAGATGTCCTCCCTGATTTTCCTCAGGTTACATTCAGGAAAGGAAGATCATTGAGAGATAGACTGGTGCATAGTTTATATAGTCCACCTAAAAAACCAGAGACCTGGTTGGATCGACAACCACTAGGTACCTTTCGGTGTGGGGACAATTGTGTGGCATGTCCATTTATTGAGCAGTCAAAGACTTTCACTGATTTTAAATCAGATCTTTACATTTGTGAAGAGAGATTTTTCCAACTGTAAGAGTGAAGGAGTCATTTATTTATGCAGTTCTACTTGCCCGTTAGGATATGTTGGAAAGACTAAGAGACAATTTAGAAGACGAGTTGGCGAGCTTCTAGGGGAATTAGGCATAAGAGAGATACAAACCCATAGCTCGACATGTATGTGAATGTCATAATAATCATCCAACACACCTGAAATTTTCGATCATTGAGGTCGTGAGGAAATCACCTCGAGGTGGGGTGATTGGGATACAAGATGCTTAAAAAAGAAACCGTGTGGATTTTCAGATTACTATACTACGACCCCTGATTGTCTTAACGAAAACCTGCAATTTGGCTGTTTTTTATAATATTTTTCATAATTTCACTTTTTTTTTTTGGTCCTTTTCTTTGGATTCTGTTGATAGGGTAATCAGTTGAGAATATCATACCATGTGTTGGGTATAGTCTCTTTATTATCAATACTGTCAGAGTATATAATATTTCTATATCTTTTTTGTCTTACTGCCCATCACTTTATTTTACTTAGCCTTAACTATTGGTAGTTTATATCCATTGGATTTAACCTTGTGTACTCGATATTGAGTCTTGATGATAAGCCTCCTGTTACTTGGGTCACCATTATGCTATTGTGTCCAACGTATTATCTGTATAGTTGGGGCGCCCGAGTGCGCCCTTGTCTATGGGGCGCGTGTGCACTGTTTTGCTAGTTGCACGGCGGGGACCGGGGCGCGTGCGCGTTTGCCATCGTTTCGCCAGTCTAGTTCCTATTTGGGGCGCACGTGCTGTGAATTACTTTCGCTTTGCCACTTCCGGTTTGTCACTTCCGGTTTGCCACTTCCGGTTTGTCACTTCCGGTTTGGCGGAACGGGAGGCGCGCGGAACATGTGGTGTTTGGCGTCTTTGTTTTGCTATTGAGCATGTGCAAGGACTTTGCTCCTGTATCATTGGTGAGTAAAGTGGCATTGGATTGGCTGAGTAGTTTATTTGGTTAATAGGGGTGGGTATATAAGTGATATACATGGCGGTCAACACTGGCGCAGACTTGGCGATCAACACTGGCGCAGACATGGCGATCAACACTGGCGCAGACGTGGCGATCAGCACTGGCGCAGACGTGGCGGTCAACACTGGCGCAGACGTGGCGATCAACACTGGCGCAGACGTGGCGATCAACACTGGAGCAGACGTGGCGATCAACACTGGCGCAGACGTGGAGATCAACACTGGCTCAGACGTGGCGATCAACACAGGAGCAGACGTGGCGGTCAACACTGGTGCAGACGTGGCGTTCAACACTGGCGCAGACGTGGTGATCAACACTGGCGCAGACGTGGCGTTCAACACTGGCGCAGACGTGGCGATCATCACTGGCGCAGACATGGCGGTCAGTGCATCAGCTCCTCTTTGCGATATCCTTTGCTGTCTGTGGCATCTCCTGGCACCTTCGTAATCCCCCATCCTAGTCTTCGGGCTCCTGGCCCCATTGGCAATCTGTGTATACTGAAGATGAACCTTAAAAACAAACTTGAATCTCTGCCAGTAATCACACAACAATGACTCCATTCATTGCAGTTGTCACGTATAGTGCGGCTGTGTGGGGTGGACATGGCGCTCTGCTTGGCCTCAGTCACATTGCACATATAATGCTCAGTCACATAAGAGCAGTAGAATAATCTGCTCTCCTCCTTTTTGATCTTCACCACCCCTGCAGTGAATAAATGTCACATAGTAAAGAAGGTTGTTGTAATCCAACATTTGATTTGGACAATCCAATAATAATACAAAAAACCTCTGGCCACATCGGCCTTTGAAGCTTTCTGACAGCAAGAATGTACTTCAGAATAATAAAACTTCTCATCACATGATAATCAACCACTATGTGAATAAGATCCCTATAAAACTCATATATTGGCATTTGGATTAATATCAGCATAAAACACAAAACAAAAAAACAAACAAATCAAATCATCCTTCTCACTCTGTAGCGCACAACATATCAAAACATTCTCCTATCACTAGATTTTCTAACCGCTCTTCTCATGTTTCTTATTTGTGTGATGCAATATTCACATAATTCATGATTTTCTTTCACCATTAACATTATTTTCATTGGCCTAACTTGCCCTCTCCAGATCTTAAAGGAGTTGTCTCCCTTCAGAGTTTCAGAGAATGCATGAATGAAATACTCTGTCACTTCCTGGTTCAGACTGACTCATTTGCATAAGCTCCCTGCTTGTACAGCTCCATGCTTGTACACTCACCGGCCACTTTATTAGGTACACCATTCTAGTAACGGGTTGGACCCCCTTTTGCCTTCAGAACTGCCTCAATTCTTCGTGGCATAGATTCCACAAGGTGTTGCAACGATGCTCAATTGGCCCAAAGGGGGCCCCCAAAGAGGGGCAAGAAAATATTCCCCACACCATGACACCCCCAACCACAGCCTGAACCATTGATACAAGGCAGGAGGGATCCATGCTTTCATGTTGTTGACGCCAAATTCTGATCCTACCATCCGAATGTCGCAGCAGAAATCGAGATCATCAACCAGGCAAGTTTTTCCCAAACTTCTACTGCCCAATTTCGAGGGGCTTGGGCAAAATTGGGCCTCAGTTTCCTGTTTTTAGCTGAAAGGAGTGGCACCCGGGGTGGTCCCCTGCTGCTGTAGCCCATCTGCCTCAAAGTTCGCCGTACTGTGCGTTCAGAGATGCTCTTCTGCCTACCTTGGTTGTAACAGGTGGCTATTTGAGTCACTGTTGCCTTTCTATCAGCTCGAACCAGTCTGCCCATTCTCCTTTGACCTCTGGCATCAACAAGGCATTTCCGCCCACAGGACTGCCGTCACTGGATGTTTTTTTCTTTTTCGGACCATTCCTGAAACCCTAGAGATGGTTGTGCGTGAAAATCCCAGGAGATCAGCAGTTTCTGAAATACTCAGAAACCCGCCCTTCTGGCACCAACAACCATGCCACGTTTTACAGGCACTCAAATCACCTTTCTTCCCCATCTGATGCTCGGTTTGAACTGCAGGAGATTTTCTTGACCATGTCACATGCCTAAATGCACTGAGTTGCCGCCATGTGATTGGCTGATTAGAAATTAAGTGTTAACGAGCAGTTGGACAGGTGTACCTAATAAAGTGGGCCCGGGGAGTGTAGTTCATGCTGTGCTGTGCTTTCAGATGCTAATTAGATCAGATTAGCTTCTCAAACTACTAACGGCTTCTTATCTGATCCCCAAAACAAAAGCCCTAATTTTAACAGTTCTGTTTATTTTACATAAATCAAGCTTTTTACTGCTGAGCAGCACAGGACACTGCCCAAAACCCGTGTGATGACATCACCACTGTTTTTCTCATTGAACAAACAGCAGGGGAGAATCGTTTACAGGTCGGTTACTGAGGGAACTGAAATAGCCGGGAGGTCATAAATTCACTTGTATCTCCTTAGGGAAAACAGAGGAACAAAGCAATATATTTGGAAAATGTCTTTATTTTGTGTTCCCTATAATTTGAAAGCTATTCTTTGTAGTGAGACAACCCGTTTAACTGTCACAGAATAAACCCTTAAATGCTTTCTCTGTCGTATAAACATGTAAACCCTCATACACCATATATGAGCTGTAGAGTATGTCGCTGTGTTGTATCTTCCAATGGCTCATATGACCTTTAGCAGAAACAAATTCACCTAAACCTCATATCATATATAACATTAACTCTTGATCAGTCCACAGGTCATCTAGTCAAGTCAGTCACAGTATTCTCTTAAACTCCGCTTTTGCTAGGTAAACATGTTGTGTGGTCTTATCTACCATTGCAAACACTGCATAAGGATTCATGAATAGGGATATACAGACATTGATCAAACACAAACAAGGACCCATCCCCACTTCACTCAATTCCACATTCTCCTCTCAAAGAGAAAATTAACTCTTCATCAGCTGGAGCTCCAAACAAAAAGGAAAAAATAAAACAAAAAGTATCTTCTAATAACGACCGATTCACCAGCAATCACTGTTTCCTTAAACACAGACATGTTTTACGCACTTTCTCACTACTTTCTGGATTACTGGACGTCTCAGAATTGACTGGTAAACCTTCTGCTGTCTCCATCCTTATCGCCAAATTATGTTTTGCCAAGTTTTACCCATACGGGTTTCGGGGTAAGTTTTAAAAATAAGGGGCTCAATTTAAATATAACACGCTTTATTGAAAACAATATTCCAAAAATTAAATAAATTTATGAAAAAATTTAAAATTAAAAAAATATTACAGGAAATAGTGAGATATTTTGGGGACATTTTTGTAAGAAAAAAATAGTTTTTTTAAAAAAGGGTTTTTAAAGCGCTTATAAACTTCCCCCTGCAGAGTATACATCATAAAATCCAATTTTAAACATCAGCCATGAAAAACCGTAAAAGAATGGCCTGGGATCGAAAACCCCCACAAAGAGCAAAAAAACCCTGTGTAGGGGACTCGCCATAGCAGGAAAAAAGGGTTTTCCCTCATGTACATGGCTGATGTAAGGGTTTTATATGTACTTCAAAAAAATGCATTACAGAGGGTGCAGCACAGGGTTAAGGGAGCAGTGAAGGGGTTTCAGCACATGTGAAAAAGGGGCTTAGAGGGTGAGACATGTGTAAAATGGAGCTTTTAGGGGTTTTTTTTTTTGCAGCACATGTGTATAGGAGCATTGGAGGGTAGCACATTTTAAAATTAGGGGGCAGGAGTTTTGGTGCGCCCTTTTGTATATGGGGCATGAAAAGGTGCAGCACTTTTGGGGAAATATGGACCCGTGAGGGGGGTGCACAAAAGGTAATGGAGCAGTGAGAGGGGCAGCACATGTGTTTTGGGGCGGGAGTGGGGGCAGCACATGTGAAAAGGGGGCAGTGAAGGGTCAGCACATTGTATTGGGGCAGTGAGAGGGCGCATGTGAAACCGGGGGCGTGGGTGGGCCCCAGCACAATGGGGATAGGGAGCAGTGAGAGGGTTGCAGCACATGTTATATGGAGCAAAAGGGGGTGAGCACATTGTATATGGAGCATGAGGGGAGTGCAGCACATTTTTTAAGGGAGCGTGAGGGGGTGGAGCACAGTGAAAATTGGAGCAGGGGTTTGGTGCAGCACTTTGGAAAATTTTGGAGCAGTGAGGGGTGCCCCCAAATTGTGTATATGGAGCAGTGAGAGGGTGCAGCACATGTGTATATGGAGCAGTGAGAGGGTGCAGCACTTTTTAAAATTGGGGAGCAGTGAGAGGGTGCAGCACATGTGTATATGGAGCATTGAGAGGGGCGCACATTTTAAAAGGAGCATTAGAGGGTCCCAGCACAGGGTTATTTGGGCAGTGAGAGGGTGCGCACATGGTAAATGGAGCGTGAAGGGTGCAGCACTTTGGGTAAGGGAGCAGTGAGATGGTGCAGCACATGTGTATATGGAGCAGTAAAGGGGTGCAGAAATGTGTAAAAATGGAGCAGGAGGGGATGCACACATGGTGTATAGGGAGCAGTGGGGAGGGGCAGCAAATGTGTATAGGGAAACCGTAAGAGTTTGACAAATGTGTAAAAGGAGCAGGAAGGGTGAAAGCACATGTGAAAGGGGGCATGAATGGTCCAGCACATTTTGTATAGGGGGCAGGATTGGTACAGACATGTGTATATGGAGCGGTAAGGGGGTTTCGCACATGTGTATAGGGGAGCAGGAGAGGGTGCGGGCACATGTGTATTTTGGGCAGTGAGACGGTGCAGACATGTGTTTAGGGAGCATGAGAGGGTGCAGCAAATGTGTATTTAGCAGGGGAAGGGTGCACACTTTGAAAAAGGCAGTGAAGGGTGAGCACATGTGTATATGGAGCAGTGAGAGGTGCGGGCACATGGTTTAGGGAAAGCAGTGTATTTTTGGGAAAAGCACATGTGTATAGGGAAAGCAGTGAAGGGTGCACACATGTTTATGGAGCAGGGGAAGGGGGTTTCACACAATGTGTATATGGAGCAGTGAGAGGGGGGAGCACTTTGGGGATATGGTCAGGGGAATGGTCAGCACATGTCACATTTTGTATAGGGCATGAGATGGGCAGCACATGGTATAGGGGAGCAGTGTTAGGGTGCGAAACATGTGTATATGGAGCAGGAAGGGTGCACCCACAGTGTATATGAAGCAGTGAGAGGGTCCCAGCACATGGTATATGAGCAGTGGGAGGGTTGCAGGCCACATTTGTATAGGAGCATTTAAGATGGAGGCCAGCAAAATGTGAATATGGACATGAGAGAGTGCAGCACATGTGTAAAAGGACGGGGGAAGGGTCCCGCAAATTTAAATGGAGCAGTGGGGGGAGGGTGCACCACAGGGGTAAATGGAGCGTGAGAGGGTGCAGCACATGTGAATATGGAGCAGTGAGAGGGTGCAGCACATGTGTATATGGGTCAGTGAGATGGTGCAGCAAAAGGAAAAATATGGACCCATTGAGAGGGGGGCAGAACTGTTATATGGAGCAGTGAGGGGGGCACCCACATTGAAAATTTTGGAGCGGGAGGGTGCAGCACACGTGTAATATGGAGGTGAGAGGGTGCCAAAATGGAAATTATGGACAGTGAGATGGTGCACCCAAATGTTAAAGGGAGCAGTGAGGGGGTCCCGCACACGTGTATTGGGGAAATGAATGGTGCACACATGTGTAAAATGGAGAAAGGAGTGGCCCCGCACATGTGAAAATGGAGCGTGAGGGGTGCAGCACATGTGTATAGGGGAGCAGGGATGGTGCGACATGTGTATATGGAGCAGTAAAGGGGGTTTGCGAAATTGAAAAAATGGAGCAGTGAAGGGTGCAGCACGTGTATATGGAGCAGTGAGGAGTGCAGAAAATTTGTGAAATAGGGAGCAGTGAGAGAGTGAGCACATTGTAAAAGGGAGCAGTGAGAGGGGCAGCACATGTGTATATGGAGCAGTGAGATGGTGCCGCAAATTTTTGTTATGGACAGTGAACGGAACAGCCTTTGGAAATTAGGGAGCAGGAAAGAGGCGCAAAATGTGTAAAAGGAGCATTGAATGGGGCAGCAAAAGTGTAAAATGGAGCAGTGAAAAGGGCAGCCACATGTGTATATGGAAAAGGGGAAGGGGGTTTCGCACATGTTTATATGGAGCAGGAGATGGTGTAGCACAGTGAAATAAAGCAGTGAGAGGTCCCAGCACATTTGTATATGGACATGAGATGGTCCCAGCACAGTGTATAGGGAGCAGTGAATGGTGCAGCACAGTGTTTATGGGCATAAAGATGGTGAAAGCCCCTTGTATTTGGAGCGTGAGACGGTGCAGCACATTTGTATATGGAGCATTTGGAGGGTGCGCCATGTGTATAGGGAAACATGAGGGGGGCACCCAAAAGGTATATGGAGCATTTGGGGTTGTTGTGCAGCAAAAAGTTTTTAGGGGAGCAGTGAGATGGGCGCAATGTTTAAAAGGAGTTTTTAGATGGTGCAGCACATTGTATATGGGGGGGGAGATGGTGAAAGCACAGTGAAAATTTTGGAGAAAGTGAGGGGGGTCCCCCCACATGTGTTTTGGGCAGTGGAGGGGGTGCAGCACATTTTTTAAAAGGACATTGAGATGGGGGCAGAAACTTGTATATGGGGGCAGTGAAAATGGTCAGCACATGGTATAGGGAGCAGGAGAGGGTGCGAAATTGTGAAATTTTGGAGCAGTGAAGGGTGCAGAAAATGTGTAAGGGAGCATGAAGGGGCAGCACATGGAAAAAGGAGCAGTGAAAAAGGGTGCAGAAATGTGTAAAAGGGGGCAGTGAGGGGTACACATGGTAAAGGGACAGGAGAGGGGGGCACATATGTGTATAGGAGCATAGAGGGTGCAGCACGTTTTTTGGGAGCGTAAAGGGGGTGCAGCAAAAAGTGTTATGGGGCAGTGAAAAGGGTGCAGCACATGTTTTTTTTATGGGGCATGAGAGGTACAGAACATGTGTATAGGGGAGCGGAGATGGTGCAGCACACGTGTTATGGGGGCAGTGAGGGGGGGTGACCAGCACAGGGTGTATATGGAGCAGGGGAGAGGGTGCGCCCCCTTGTTATATGGAGCAGTGGAAGGGGCAGCACATGTGTATATGGGCAGTGAGAGGGTGCAGCACACGTTTAAATATGGACTTGAGGGGGTTCCCGCAAACGTGTATAGGACAGGGGAAGGGTGCAGCAAATGTGTAAAATTGAGCAGTGAAAAGGTGCAGCACATGGTAAATGGGGGCATGAGGATGGTGCAGCACATTGTATAGGGACCCAGTGAAAGGGGTGCACCACGTATGAAATATTGGGCATTTGAGTTTGGTGCAGCACATGTGTATATGGGCAGTGAGATGGTGCAGCACATGTGTATATGGAGCAGTGAGAGGGTAGCAAATGTGTATATGGAGCAGTGAAAGGGTGCAGCACATGTGTAAAAGGAGAAATGAAAAGGTGCACCACTTATGTATTTGGGAGCAGTGAAAAGGGTGCAGACATGTTATTGGGGGAAAGGAGATGGTCAGCCGGGTTATATGGGCATTGGAGGGTGCCGCACATGTGTATATGGGCATGAGATGGTGCAGACTTTGATAGGGGAGCATAAAAGATGGTGCACCAGTATGAAATTGGGAGCAGTGAGATGGTGTAGCACATGTGTATATGGAGCAGTGAGATGGTCCAGCACATGTGGATATGGAGAAGTGATAGAGTGAAGAACATGTGTATATGGAGCAGAGAGATGGTGCAGCACATGGAAATATGGACGTGAGAGGGGCAGACATGTGTAAAAGGGAGCAGGAGTGGGGCCACCCCTTTTAAAAAAGGAGCATGGGGGGTTGCAGCACAGTGTATAGGGGAGCGTGAGAGAGGGGCCAAAAGGTGTATTTGGAGCAGTGGGGAGGGTCCCGGACATGTGAAAATTTTGGGACCCATTTATTGGTGCCCACGTATTTATAGGGGAGCAGTAGATGGGTCAGCACATTTGTATATGGGAAGTGAGATGGTCCCGCACATGGTTTTGGGCAGTGAGAGGGTGCAGCCATGTGAAATGGGGGCCAGTGAGAGGGGCAGCACATGTGAATATGGAGCATTGGGGGGGGTGCGCCCATGTGTATATGGAGCAGTGAGATGGTGATCCTCGCATGTGTATTGGATGCTGGGTAGGTGTCTATAGATGATCTTTGTGCCCACATTTTCCCCTCTTTTTGTTTCATGTTCAGCAGGGGGGTCCTCAATGTTCTGCCCCCAGACCCAAAAGGGGGGAAAGGGGGGCCCACGCCCCCCTTGGTGCCCGGGGGTAGGGAAGCTGCAGAAAAATTTTTGGAAATTTGGGGGGGGCAACCCCAGGGGGAAATTCCTCTTACTGTACCTGAACAGAAGTGGCGGGGCCCAGGACTGGTAAGTATCTGCCAGGGGTCCACAGTTGAAAGATGTGTGCTCTGTCCCCATGTAAATCTTCCCGGGCCCTTAGGATCCCCCCACTGATAAATATCCCCCGGGGGGGAAACCGCAGCCCCTCCCATGTTTGTGTGCTCTGTCCCATGTTAACCCTTTCCCTGCCCACTCGTTCCACCCACTGATAAATATCCACCAGGGGACTACAGCTCTGCATGATGTGTGCCCATGATAAATCTTCCTGTCAGGATCCACCCACTGATAAATACCCACCAGGGACCACAGCTCTGCATGATGTTTGCTCTGTGCCCATGATAAATCTTCCTGTCGGGATCCACCCACTGGTAAATTCCACCAGGGACCACAGCTGCATGATGTGTGCTCTGTGCCCATGAAAAATTTTTCCCGTCAGGATCCACCCACTGTTAAAATCCCACAGGGGTCCGCAGCTCTGCATGATGTGTGCTCTGTGCCATGATAAATCTTCCTGTCAGATCCACCCACTGATAAATATCCAGCAGCGGGCCACAGCTCGGGCATGATGTGTGCTCTGTGCCCATGAAAAATCTTCCTGTCGGATCCACCACATGATAAATATCCAGCAGCAGCCACAGCTCTGAAATGATGTGTTTCTCTGTGCCCATGATAAATCTTCCTGTCGGGATCCACCCACTGGTAAATATCCACCTGGGGGCCTAAGCTCTGCATGCCTGGTGTTCTGTGCCCATGAAAAACCTTCCTGTCACTTAGGATCCACCCACTAGTAAATATCCACAGGGGACCACAGCTCTGCATGATGTAGGCTCTGTGCCCATGAATAAATCTTCCTGTCAGGAACACCCCACTGATAAATATCAGCAGGGGCCACAGCTCTTCATGATGTTGCTCGTGCCCATGATAAATCTTCCTGTCAGATCCACCCACTGATAAATATCCACTAGGGGACCACTGCTCTGCATGATGTGTGATATGTGCCCATGATAAATCTTCCTGTCAGGATCACCCACTGATAAATATCCAGCAGTGGGCCACAGCTCTGCATGATGTGTGCTCGTGCCCATGATAAATCTTCCTGTCAGGATCCACCCACTGATAAATATCCACCAGGGGTCCACAGCTCTGCATGATGTGTGCTCTGTGCCCATGATAAATCTTCCTGTCAGGATCCACCCACTGATAAATATCCAGCAGCGGGCCACAGCTCTTCATGATGTGTGCTCTGTGCACATGATAAATCTTCCTGTCAGGATCCACCCACTGATAAATATCCAGCAGCGGGCCACAGCTCTGCATGATGTGTGCCCATGATAAATCTTCCTGTCACTCAGTTCCACCCACTGATAAATATCCACCAGGGGGCCACAGCTCTGCATGATGTGTGCTCTGTGCCCATGATAAATCTTCCTGTCAGGATCCACCCACTGATAAATATCCAGCAGTGGGCCACAGCTCTGCATGATGTTGTGCTCTGTGCCCATGATAAATCTTCCTGTCAGGATCCACCCACTGATAAATATCCACCAGGGACCGCAGCTCTGATGATGTGTGCTCTGTCCCATGATAAATCTTCCTGTCAGGATCCACCCACTGATAAATATCCAGCAGCGGGCCACAGTTCTGCATGATGTGTGCTCTGTGCCCATGATAAATCTTACTGTCAGGATCCACCCACTGATAAATATACACCAGTGGGCCACAGCTCTGCATGATGTGTGCTCTGTGCCCATGATAAATCTTCCTGTCAGGATCCAACCACTGATAAATATCCACCAGGGGACCGCAGCTCTGTATGATGTGTGCTCTGTGCCCATGAAAAATTTCTTCCTGTCAGGATCCACCCACTGATAAATATCCAGCAGTGGGCCACAGCTCTGCATGATGTGTGCTCTGTGCCCATGATAAATCTTCCTGTCAGGATCCACCCACTGAAAAAATATCCACCAGGGGACCGAGCTCTGCATGATGTGTGCTCTGTGCCCATGATAAACCTTCCTGTCAGTTCCACCCACTGGTAAATATCCAGCAGGGGGCCACAGTTCTGCATGATGTGTGCTCTGTGCCCATGATAAATCTTCCCTGTCAGGATCCACCCACTGATAAATATCCAGCAGCGGGCCACAGCTCTGCATGATGTGTGCTCTGTGCCCATGATAAATCTTCCTGTAAGGATCCACCCACTGATAAATATCCACCAGGGGACCACAGCTCTGCATGATGTGTGCTCTGTGCCCATGATAAATCTTCCTGTCACTTAGGATCCACCCACTGATAAATATCCACCAGGGGACCGCAGCTCTGCATGATGTGTGCTCTGTGCCCATGATAAATCTTCCTGTCAGGATCCACCCACTGATAAATATCCAGCAGCGGGCCACAGCTCTGCATGATGTGTGCTCTGTGCCCATGATAAATCTTCCTGTCAGGATCCACCCACTGATAAATATCCACCAGGGGACCACAGCTCTGCATGATGTGTGCTCTGTGCCCGTGATAAATCTTCCGGTCAGGATCCACCCACTGATAAAGATCCAGCAGCGGGCCACAGCTCTGCATGATGTGTGCTCTGTGCCCATGATAAATCTTCCTGTCAGGATCCACCCACTGATAAATATCCAGCAGCAGGCCACAGCTCTGCATGATGTGTTCTCTGTGCCCATGATAAATCTTCCTGTAAGGATCCACCCACTGATAAATATCCAGCAGGGGGCCACAGCTCTGCATGATGTGTGCCCATGATAAATCTTCCTGTCAGGATCCACCCACTGATAAATATCCAGCAGCGGGCCACAGCTCTGCATGATGTGTGCTTTGTGCCCATGGATGGATGCAAAAAGCAGAAAAACAAACCCGGCGCCCGGTTCTAGGATAAAAACCTTCTCTTGAGAGCGAGAGCAGTGATTAAAAAGGTTATTTATTCTTTGAAAGAAGTTGTAGCAAATGGTGATAAGCCTTTTTCACTAAAACATTGCTGAGGGGACGGAAATCCCCAAAGGTTTTTGAATTTTGGCCCTGAAATTTGGCGGAAAAGAAATAAAAAAGGGGGAGGCCTGAGGGTGCCTTTTGAGGATAAAATTTTGTCGGGTTAACGGAAATACCAAATGGGGAATTCTGAGAGGGGCCCCGGAAAAATTTTTAAAAAATGTTCGGTCCCCCAAATGATAAAAAGAGGGGAATTGGGTTTAGGGGGGCCCGGAGTTTAAAATTTTCTGAAGGTGACCAAGAAAAAAAGGGGAAAGTTGCTGAGGGGGTTTGGAGAAAACCCAAAGGTTTTTCCCTGATTAACCGGGGTCCCAAAGGGTTTTTTGTTTGGTTTGGGTGAAAGCGGAATACAAAAAGGGGGGAATTGTGAGGGGGCCGGTGATAAAATTTTGGGCGGGGGGGAAAACCCCCCAGAAAAAAAAGGGGACGGTTTGAGGTGGCGGAAGTTTAAAATTTTTTGTTGGTAAAAGTTGCCCCGGGGGGAAAAAAGGGTGATTGGGGCCAATGATACCCCGGGGATCCAAATTTTTGAGGGGGCCCTGGGGGGTGAGGCCGGAGAAAACAAAGGTAATTTAAAAAGGTGGGAATCCAAGGTGTTGGGCCCCTAAAAGGGTCCCCCCGTTAATACCAAAGGGGGAATGGTTTGGGGGCGTGAAGGCGGGAATAAAAGGGAGGGAAAAAAAAAGGGCCGGGAAGATAAAAATTCCTTTTGAGGGGAGGGGGGGGTTTTAAAAAAGGGTTTATTTTTTTTAAAGGGGTGACCCGGGAAAAGATAAAAAAGGGGGTTTTTGGGGCCCTGATGGTGATTCAAAAAGAAAAAAACCGGTTTGGGGGTGGGGAAAAAATAAAAAGGGGAATAAAGGTAAAAGGCGGGGAGAAACAAAAGGTGTTTGGGCTGAGGGGGTGAGCGGAGTTTCAAAGGGTTTGGCTGGGGGAAACCGGAAAGAACAAAGGTGTTTGGGCCCTGAGGGTGAGGGGGTTTTTACAAAAGGATTTTCTGAGGGTGAGCGGAGATCCCAAAGGTGTTTGGGTTTATAAGGGGGCGGGAGATACAAAGGGTTTGGGCTAAAGGGGGGGTTGGGGTATACAAAGGGATTGGTTTGAGGTGAGCGGAGATAAAATGGTGATTGGTTGAGGGTGAGGGGAAAACCCAAAGGGATTGGCTGGGGGTGAGGGGGAAAAAAAAAGGGGTTTTTGGGGAAAAGTGAGGGGGGAAAATACAAAGGTAAATTGGCTGGGGGATGGGGGGAAAAAACAAAGGGGTGGCTGAGGGTGAGGGGGAGATAAAAAAGGTGTTTTGGTAAAGGGTTGAGGGGGAGATACAAGGTAAATTGGCTGGGGTGAGGGGGGAGATAAAAAGGGTGATTGGGCCCTGGGGGTGAGGAGGGAAAATACAAAGGTGATTGGCTGAGATTTGAGCAAAAGATAAAAAGGTTTATTGGCTGGGGGGTGGCGGAGTTACAAAGGGGGTTTGGGGCTGAGGGGAACGGGTTTCCAAAGGTGTTTTGGTGAGGTGAGGGGGAAAAATACAAAGGGGGATTGGCTGAGGGGAGCGGGATCCCAAAGGTAAATTGGGCGGAGGGGGGGCGGGTAAAAGGGGTTTTTGGCCCTGGGGGGTTGAGCGGAGAAACAAAGGTGATTGGTGAGGGGCAAAAAAGGGGTAGGAGGGGGCAGTTAAAAAGGGTTGTTTGGCTGAGGGTGGGGGGAGTTCCAAAGGTTTTTGGGCTAGGTGTGAGGGGGGAATAAAAGGTAAATTTGGTTGAGGGTGGGGGAGATAAAAAGGGTTGAATGGCTGAGGGGGGAGCGGAATAAAAAGGTAAATTGGCGGGGGAGGGGAGAAAAAAAAGGTGTTTGGCCCTGAAAAGTGGCGGAAAAGAAAAGGTGATTGGCTTTTTGGGTGAGCGGGGGTTTAACAAAGGAAATTGGGCGGGAGGGGGGTGGCGGGAAGTTAAAAAGGTAAAGGGCTGAGGGGGGACGGAGAAAACAAAAGGTGATTGGCCTAGGGTGAGCGGAGAAAACAAAGGTGTTTTGGTTAAAGGTGGGGGGGGAAACAAAGGTGATTGGCGGGAGGGGAAAACCCCGGAGCAAAGGGGGATTGGCGGGGGTGAGGGGGAGATAAAAAGGGGTTGGCTGAGGGTGGGGGAGAAACAAAGGTGTTTGGGGGGTGTGGGGAGATACAAATTGATTGGCGGAGGGGCGGGAGATCCCAAAGGTGTTTGGGTAGGGTTTAAAGGGGGAGAAAAAAAGGTGTTTGGGTGGGGTGAGCGGAGAACAATAAAATTATTGGCTGAGGGAAGCGGGAGATAAAAAGGGTGTTTGGTTTTGATGGTGAGGGGGAGATCCCAAAGGTGTTTTTGGCTGGGGTGAGGGGGAAATACAAAGGTAAATTTGGCTGAGGGAAGGGGGAGAAAATAAAAAGGTTTAAATTGGCTGAAAATTTAAGCAAAGATAAAAAGGGATTGGCTGAGGGTGAGGGGAATAAAAAGGTGATTGGGGAGGGAGCGGAGATAAAAAAAAGGTGATTGGTTTGGGGGTGAGGGGGAGATAAAAAAAGGTGATTGGCTGGGGTTGAGGGGGAAAAATTACAAAGGTGATTGGCTGAGGTGAGGGGGAGATAAAAAGGGGATTGGCGGGGGGTTTAGCGGGGAGATACAAGGTGTTTGGCGGAGGGTGGGGGGAGTTAAAAAGGGTTTTGGCTGAGGGTGACCCGGGGGGGAAAAATAAAAAGGGGAAAAGGGGCTGAGTTTTTAGCGGAGTTTAACAAAGGTGATTGGTGAGGGTGAGGGGAGAAAAAAGGTGATTGGCTGAGGGTGAGCGGGAGATCAAAGGTGTTTGGGGCGGGGTAGCGGAAAGAGAACAAAGGGATTGGTGGGGGTGAGGGGAGATAAAAAGGGTTTTTTTGGGCTGGGGTAAAGGGGAATACAAAGGTAAATTGGCTGGGGGTGTGAGCGGGGGGATACAAAGGTTTGTTGGGGTTTGGGGGGGAGATAAAAAGGGTATTGGCTGAGGGAACCCGGGGATAAAAAGGGTTTGGTTTGGGTGAGGGTGAGGGGGAAAAGTACAAAGGTGTTTGGCTGGGGGTAGGGGGAGATACAAAGGGTTTGGGCAGGGGGTTGAGGGGAGATAAAAAGGTGATTGGCTTGGGGTGAGGGGGAAAATTCCAAAGGTGATTGGGAGGGGAGCGGGAGATACAAAGGTGATTGGCTGAGGGTGAGCGGAAAGAAAAAAGGTGTTTTGGTGAAATTAAGCGGGAGATACAAAGGTGATTGGAGGGGGTGAGGGAGATACAAAGGTGTTTGGGTAGGGTTGAAGGGAGATACAAAGGGATTGGTGAGAAAAAGCGGGTTTATAAAAAGGGTTTGGCTGGGATTGAGGGGGAGATACAAAGTGTTTGGCCTGGGGGGTGAGCGGAGATAAAAAGGTTTTTTGGGCCCCGGATTTGGCAAAGATACAAAAGGTGTTGGGCTGAGGGTGGGGAATAAAAAGGTGATTTGAGAGTGAGCGGGAGATACAAAGGTGATTGGCTGAGAAGAAGCGGGAGATACAAAGGTGATTGGCTGAGGGTGAGCGGGAGATACAAAAGGGGGTTTTGGCTGAGGGGTGAGCGGGGAGATACAAAGGTGATTGGTTTGAGGGTGGGGGGTAGTTTACAAGGTGTTTTGGTGAGGGAGAGCGGGAAAAAAAAGGTGATTGGCTGAAGTGAGCGGGAGTTTAAAAAGGTGATTGGCTGAGGGGGGCCCCGGGGAATAAAAGGTATTGGCGGAGGGTGAGGGGAGAGATACAAGGTGATTGGGAGGTGAGCGGGGATCAAGGTGATTGGTGAGGGTGAGCGGTAAAAAGGTGATTGGTGGGGTGAGGGAGATACAAAGGGATTGGCTGAGGGTGAGGGGAGATCAAAGGTGTTGGCTGAGGTGAGCGGATTACAAAGGTGATTGGTGAGGTGAGGGGGGAGATACAAAGGTGATTGGTTTGGGTGAGCGGAGTCAAAGGTGATTGGCGAGGGTGAGGGGAAACAAAGGTGATTGGATGAGGGTGAGCGGAGTACAAAAGGGATTGGTGGGGTGAGGGGGAGATACAAAGGTGTTTGGCTGGGGGAGGGGGGGAGATCAAAGGGGTGATTGGCTGAGGGTGAGCGGGGAATACAAATGTTGTTGGCGGAGGGTGGGGGGAGAAAAAGGTGTTGGGGGTTTGGGTGAGCGGAGATACAAAGGTGATTGGCTGAGAGTGAGCGGAGATACAAAGGTGATTGGCTGAGGGTGAGCGGAGATACAAAGGTGATTGGCTGAGAGTGAGCGGGAGATACAAAGGTGATTGGCTGAGGGTGGGCGGAGATACAAAGGTGATTGGTGAGGGGAGGGGGAGAACAAAGGTGATTGGTGGGGTGGGGGGAGATACAAAGGTTTTGGCTGAGGTGACGGAGATACAAAGGAGCTAGGCTGAGGGTGAGCGGATTACAAAGGTGATTGGCTGGGGGTGCGGAGATAAAAAGGTTTTTGGGGTGAGGTGAGCGGGAGATACAAAGGTGTTGGCTGGGGTTTTGAGGGGAGATACAAAGGTGATTGGCTGGGGGGTGGCGGAGATACAAAGGGTTGGTGAGGTGAGGGGGGAGTAAAAAGGTGTTTGGGCTGAGGAAGCGGAATAAAAAGGTGTTTGGGCCCGGGAAGGAGGGAGATACAAAGGTGATTGGCTGAGGGTGAGCGGAGATACAAAGGTGATTGGCTGAGGGTGAGCGGGAGATACAAAGGTGATTGGCTGAGGGTGAGCGGGAGATACAAAGGTGATTGGCTGAGGGTGAGCGGAGATACAAAGGTGATTGGCTGAGGGTGAGCGGAGATACAAAGGTGATTGGCTGAGGGTGAGCGGGAGATACAAAGGTGATTGGCTGAGGGTGAGCGGAGATACAAAGGTGATTGGCTGAGGGTGAGCGGAGATACAAAGGTGATTGGCTGAGGGTGAGCGGAGATACAAAGGTGATTGGCTGAGGGTGAGCGGAGATACAAAGGTGATTGGCTGAGGGTGAGCGGAGATACAAAAGGGAGGGTTTGAGGTGATGGGGAGATACAAAGGTGATTGGCTGAGAGTGAGCGGAGATACAAAGGTGATTGGTGAGGGGAGGGGGAGATACAACGGTGTTTGGCTGAGGGTGAGCGGATATACAAAGGGTGTTTGGGTGGGGAGCGGAGATACAAAGGTGTTTGGTGAGGGTGAGGGGGGGGTACAAAGGTGATTGGTGAGGTGAGCGGAGATAAAAAGGGTGATTGGCTAGGTGAGGGAGATAAAAAGGTGATTGGCTGAGGGTGAGCGGAGATAAAAAGGTGATTGGCTAGGGGTTAGGGAATACAAAGGTGTTTGGGGGGTAAAACAAAGGGGGTGAGCGGGGGATAAAAAAATTATTGGTTTGGGGGAGAACAAAGGGTTGGTGAGGGGAGCGGGGATAAAAAGGTGATTGGTGAGGTGAGCGGGAATTACAAAGGTGATTGGTGGGTAGCGGAGATCAAACGGGGATGGGCTGAGAGTGAGCGGAGATACAAAGGTGATTGGCTGAGGGTGAGGGAGTACAAAGGTGATTGGCTGGGGTGACGGAATCAAAGGTGATTGGCTGAGAGTGAGCGGAGATACAAAGGGTGATTGGTGAGGTGAGGGGAGATACAAAGGTGTTTGGCGGTGGGTGAGGGGAGATACAAAGGTGATTGGCTGAGGGTGAGCGGGGATAAAAAGGTGAATGGCTGGGGGGGGGAGTACAAAGGTGATTGGTTAAAGGGTGAGCGGGATCAAAAGGTGATTGGCTGAGGGTGGGGGGAGATAAAAAAGGTGTTGGTGGGGTGGCGGAGTTTTAAAAAGGGTGATTGGTGGGGGTTTAGGGGGAGATACAAGGTGATTGGCTGGGGGTAGCGGAGATACAAAGGTGTTTGGGCGTTGGTGTTGGGGAGATACAAAGGTGATTGGCTGAGGGTGAGCGGGATCAAAGGTGATTGGCTGAGAGTGGGGGAGATACAAAGGTGTTTGGCTTGGGGTGAGGGGGATACAAGGTGATTGGTGAGGGGGCGGAGATACAAAGGTGTTTTGGGAAAGGGGTGGCGGAATAAAAAGGTGATTGT
>JAODAL010038026.1:0-39701 GCA_025379985.1 Phyllomedusa bahiana | reverse complement strand
CCCTCTTCTGCCCCTGTGATTGACATTTAGTACAGTGTTAAAGGGAGGTAAGGGGTATGCTTTTCCCCTAAAGGGCGGGTTAGTCGGGGGGAAACAGGGGGCCCAAACCTTAGGGGGGGCCCCTCATAAACCCGGCCGTTCCGTACGCGCGGCGAATTTTCACCGGGGGCGGGTGGGAAGCCCCCGCGTCGCGATGGCGTTCCCCCGGCCCTTTAAAGCAGAGCCCCGCGCGGCGCAGTAACAGACCCGCGGTGGGGCACCAGTGAGGAAGTGTCTGACACGCGCGGGCCCCGGTCAAACTTTGGGGTGGTCCCGAAAAATTTTTTTCCCCTGTTTCGTGCCCCCCGGGCGCGATGTCCAACTTATCAGGTTTGGGGGAGTTGCGGCGAAAGCTCCTTTCCGGGGGGGCGGGGGGAGCCCCGGCCCCGTTTGGCCCCCCTTTTAAAAAACAGCAGGGGTCAAAAATTGGGTTGGGGGGGGCCCCCGCGGCGGGGGCCCCTCTGTCTCCCAAAAATTTTGGGCCCCGGGTCCTCTGACCCCGGCCCCAGGGGGCCGGACCCCCCCCTTTTCCCGGGGGCGGTTTGACCCCTTAAACTACCCCCGGGGCCCCTTTGCGCGCCGCAGGGCCCCCCCGGGGGGAACCCCCCCGGGCCGGACGGGCGGGGCCCCAGGCCCGGGTCGCATGGGGTTTCCGGCCCGGGAGGAATCCCGCCCAGGCGGGGGGGCCCAAGGGAACGCGACAGACCCCCACCTCAGTTCAGGGGGGGGGCCCCTTTTTAAAGGTTTCCCCCGCTCCATTGTTCCCCCCGGGGGCAGCGGGGGGGTTCCCCCTGGCGAAAAGGCCGGTCGGGGGGCCCCCGCCAGGGAGCGTTGGGGAAATTGGGGTTGGTCAGGGGAATTTACGTCGGGGAGGCCGCGTGGTCCCCAGGCAGGACCCCAGACGGTTGGGGGGACGGCCGGGTGGGGCCTGGGGGGCGAAAAGGGGGACTCACTTGGGGGTCTCCCGGGGGGGGAAATTCGGGGGACGGGGCGGTGGGAAAGGCCCATCTGGTCCAGGATCGCCGGTGAGAGGAGTCGGGAAAAGGCAAGGAGGATCGGGGGGCCCCAAAGGGAGCGTGGAGTTTGGGTTTGGGGATGGGTAAAGCGCGGCTGGCGGGATAAACACCCCCGTGCAGCCGGGTTTGAGTCGTCGTCCATTTTTTGGTTTTTGTCCCATCGGGGGAAAGGCGCCCAAGGGGGTAAAGCGGCGGGGTTTGCCCCGGGTTTGGTCGGGGGGGGGGGCGGCGCTACAGGAGTTGACGGGTAGTTTACGGGAATTGTTCCCCGGGGGGTTTTCCCGGGTACATCTGGGGTGTTGGGTCAGATGCCCCCACTGTCAGCGTGGTGTCCAGGGGTTTTAGCCCCGGCGGTTTCTATTCCATCATTTTGGGGGGTGGGGGGGGTTTTTTTAGTTTCGGGGGTTTGGGAAGGGTAAGTGGGGGGGGCGGGGGTGACTTAAATATGTTAAAAACCCAAAACACAATTCTTGGAATAGGTGCCCCTTTGATGAAAAGGCCCAAGGGGTGGGGGTCTATGTCTGTTTTGGGGGGCCCGTTAGGCGCTCTTTGAAAAAGGAGGTAAAGAGAAAAAAATTTGGAACAAACGAATACGTCAAATATTTTCTTTCTTCCTTTTAAAAAAAGTTCAACTTAGCGAAGGGAAAAGGGGGACGAGAGAAAGGGAAGGAGGAGGGGGAAAAAAAGGGCGAAAAGGTGGGGGGTTTAAATACCGAAAACCCTTTTCAAAATTTGGATGAAAGCGTTTCCCCATTTTTGGCGAGGTCATTGGTTTGAAAAATCCCTGAAAATTTTCAGCTCTGTTCTGCTTTTTGGATTCGTTAGGTGGGGAAAGGGGGGGTTAGGGGGGGCAAGGGCGTGCTCCGCTATGACGAGCGGGGGTTTGGGTTCAGAGGAAAGGGGTTTACCACCCAAACCCTTTGGGGCCCAAAAGGGACAGGGGTTTGGGTGGCAAAGGGGTTAAGGGGCCCCAACTCTTTTTGGGAAGCCCTTTCAGGGCGGGACCCGGGGGCTTTGGACAGCAGGGAGGCGCCGGGCCCTTTGGGGACGGGGCCCCGGGGGGATTCAAAAGGGGGGTTTTTCCTGGCAATTTCAAGAAAACCAATGTCGTTTTGGGGACGACCGGGCCGCTTCAGGCATGTTTGTTCAGTATGCAGGGGCCGCCTCTCACGGCGCATCTCGGTGAATGCCCCCAAAAGGAAAAAGGGCCCAAGGGGTTTCTGGTCCTTCGAAAGGGGGGTGACACCAGTGAAACCATCCTAGATAAAAACCCAAATGGAAGGCGCGTCTTTTGTTGGGGGGGGGCTTTGGGGAGGGGTTTTCGAACCCCCTTCCCCCGCCCATAAAGGTTCCATTTACGAAAAAAAAAACTTGCGTTCGGCTCGGGCTACACCTACGGTGGGGCAGAGAAGTTGGCAAAGGGAAAGGTGCCCGTTGGGCAGGGGGGGTTTGGGCCCCTTTTTCCTCGCTACCAAATTCTCAAATTTGGGTTTGGGTTTCCCCCGTTGGGGGTGGGTGAAGAAAGGGGCCCAAAAAATTTTTTCTTTTAATCATTTTTTGGGTCGTTTCCTAAAGGGTCTTTCGGTTAATGGGGTATCGTCCGAAACTTTATTCAGTGGTCTAACGCTTTGGGATGCGGCGCGGGGTTTCGTTTTCAGGTCGGGGGGCATTTAAATGGCTAAAGAGGGATATAAAATTCTTTTTTTAGGCTTTCCCGGGTTTACCCCCGGGAAGAAACCCGGCTGTTGGGGTGTTTTGGGGGGAGGGTTCTTTTTTTTGTGGGCCCAAATTGTTTCCAAATGGGGGTTCCATTTCATGCTTTTATTTTAAAAGCTTTTAAGCCCCTTCTTGGAATGGGTGGTGGGGGAAATTTTCCCGGGTTTGGCGCAGTGATCCATTATCTTGACGACTTCCTTTGCTTTGGGGCCCAAGGGGGGACTCAGGGGGTTTGGGGTGCTTTTTTCTTTCGTTTGCAAGGGGTGGGGGGGGACCCTTTGGGGGTTCCCCTTTGGGGGCCAGACAAGACGGGGGGCCCCCACAAACCTTTTTAAATTTTTTTGGGCAAACGCTTTGACTCTGGCTCTTTGGAGTGTCGGCTGCCGGAAGAAAAAAATTGGGCCCACATAAAAGGGGAAAAATTGATAAGGGTTTCGGGGTTTGTAAAAAAGGGCGTTTGGGGGACCTGAAATTTCTTTTTTGGGCAAATTAAATTTTTGCTTGCCGGTTTTTAAGGGGCCAAGGGGTGGGGTTTTTTCCCGCTGCGTTTGGCGGGGGCCCTTACGGCGGGGGTGCAGGCCCCACACCACTTTTTTTCGTCTTTTTGGCGGGATTGAAGGGATTTGAGGGTCTGGCGTTTTTCCCTTTGGCCCAATTTAATGGTCGCTCCATTTTTTTGGGATGGGGGCTTTGAGAAAAACCCACGGATATCGAATCTTCACGGTTGCGGGGGGGGAGCGTGGGGTTTGGGGGCATACTCCCGGGGGGAAATTGGGGTTTGCGCGGGGGCTTTTGGGCCCAAAAGGGGAGGGGGTTGGAGGCGGGTTGGTAAAGGGGAATTTGGGCACTTTTGGGAAAATTTTTCCCTATTGTGTTGGTTTGTTGAGATTTGGGGCAATCGTTTCCCAAAATAAGAAGGTTCGTTTTCACTGTGAAAAAACCTGGGGGTGGTCCAGGCTTTTTAACCCCTTATGGGCCTTTCGCCCCCCCAGTTCGGGGCCCTTTGTTGCGGCATTTGGTATTGCGATGTCTAAAAATTTGAATGCATGGATAAAGGGGGACAAAACGTCCCGGGGGGGGGAAGAAATAACCTGGCCCAAGCTTTGTCTCGTTTACAGCTTGGGGCTTTTTCCCGGAGTTGGCGCCGGGGGGCAGGGGCAGTGGGGTTGGAGTGCCCCGACGAATTATTGGCCCAAAGGGTTTTTATTTCCCCGAATCGACTGTTTAAAGGGAAAAGTTTTTGCTGCAGGCCCTGGAAAAACGTACCCGGGGGTTCTTGGGCACTTTTGGGAAACATTGGTTGGAAGGCATTGGGGCCCCTATCCTCGGAAGAGGGAAAGAACAGCGGGGCTGTTTATTTTTAAAAAGGCCCTGCGGCTAGCGAAGGATGGTCTGGGTCCAGGGGATCCCCGTTTTTGGGTCGGGTCTTGCCTTTGGCTTTTTTAAACACGCGGCTTTGGCCCGATTTTACAAAGGGATTTGTTGTGGTGAGGCGGGTTTAAGGGGCTGAAAACGAGGGACAAAAGGGGGGGGATAAGCGCCGCCCTGTGGTGTTTTCCCTTGTTAGAACAAAAATGGGAAAAACAACTGGGGTGTGTTTGTTCTTCGGAATTCGAGATTGTTCTTTTTTCCCCCTTTTGCCTTTTTTTGTGGCTTTTTTGGGGGAATTTTCGCATTGGGGAAAATGGTTTTGTCCCCCGTAGAAGGGGGAGGGGGGGGTTTACAGAGGGAGGACATGCAGCGGACGCAGGAAGGGTGGGGTGTATATTCGAAAGGGCCCAAGACAGATCAGGGGAAAGGGTTTGGCATTGCGGGGTTTTGGGGTCAGTCGAAGGACCCTGAAGTGCCCCGTTTTTGCAGTTTTGGGGGTTATTGGGGGGGCTGCGCGGTGTGAGCCCGGGCCCCCTTTCTGGGGTTTACTCCGATGGCAGTTTTTTTTTCAAGGTTCCCGTTTTTCGGGCGGTTTAAAGGCGGTTTTGTTTAGAGGGTTTTTGGTTTGGTTTCCCGGGGGAAAAATTTCCCCCGCATTCAAATTTTGCAAATTTGGTTTCCGTTTCGGAAACAGAGGGGTGGGATTGGGGTTCGGGGAAACGGTTTCAAAAAAAAAGGGAGATGGGGGAATTTGGTTTGTTTTTAGGCTATACATCCCCCCCCAAATTTTGGGGCAAAGGGGGGTATGGGCGAAATTTAAGTTCAAATTTGGGTTTTGTTTGCTTTTGCCCCGTTTTCAGGGTTTTCCCGTTTTTCCCCTTCCCCCCCCCCCCTTTTTTCTCTTTCCTTTTTTTAGGGCGCGATTGATCTGGGTTTTTGGGCACTCGTACGGGTTCCCCTGGGGGTGCCAGTGGGGCGGCTCTTCGTCGAGCGGAGGCAGTTGGAATCCCCGAAGGAAAATGGGGGATATGCGTTTTGGGTTGGGAAGCAAAGGACTGGTGTGGAGCCGGGGTTCTGCCCGGAGTTTCCCAAATTTTTTTTGCACTGGACCGTGCTCCTTTTGGTTGTTTTTCCCCATTGGGGGAATGATCTTTGGGTCCAAAGGCCCATTAGGGAAATTGATGAGGGATAAACCTTTTTTATTTGCTCAGGCTTTTGGTCGATTTTTTCCTAGGAAATTTGGGCGTAGTTTTTTTTGGGCAGATTTTAGGGAAACCCAAAAATTGGCGTGGGGGAAAAGCAGACCGGTGGCGGGGGATTTAATAGGGGGCCCAAAATCAAGTTTTAAAAGGGCTATTGGTTTGTTTTTTAGGGGGAAATGGGGGGATTTTTTGGTGAGGGGATAGGGGGGCAAGTCGGTTGGTGGGGGAATTTTGGGGGCAGAGGGTGGAGTTCAAAGAATGCGGTTGGGCTGGGATTTTGGTCGATGGATAAAACGTGAAGGGTTAGAAAGGGCCTTGGGGGGTGGGGGCGTCGCGTCATTAGGTTTCATGGGGCGCTAGGTGTGGGGGGTTTGGGGTCCTTGGGGGTTTTAAAAAGGAGTGGGGGGGTCAGGGTCAGCTTTCTCCCCGTTGTATTGGTTTGGGCCGGGCCCGGCGAAATTCTGGGGCTTCCACATGGGCAGCGTCCCTTTGGGGGCAGGGTTTCGGAGTGGGGCAGCCCCCCTGAGGTGGCTGTTGGGTGCCCTGAAGCCGGGGGACGGCGGGGGCAAAAACAACGGAGAGAAAGGAGGGTTTTTCGCCAGACCCTGGTGTTGGGGGTTTCTTTGGGTCCAAGGACCTCAGCCCCAAGTTTGGGTTTGTTATAGGTGTGGGGACGAAAGGGGTTGGAAACAGTTTTTTTTATTGGTGGGGTTTGGCAAATGGGGGGGGTTAGGGGATTAAAGCTCATTTGCTTCCAGTTTATTGGTTAAATTTTTTCATTATTTTTTTGTATGTTAATAAAAAGGCTGCTGTGGCCAACTTTATCCAATCCCCGGGTCAGTGTTTTTTATTGGAAAGGAAAAATGGGGGGAAGGAAATTTGGGGGGGGTTTGGGAAGAGCAGCAAAGGATAGGCATTTTCTCAGGGTCATGTAGCCCAAAAATTTTCAAATTTTAAAATTTTTAAAGGGGGGAAAATTTATGAAAAATTGGGCTAGTTTTAAGGGTGTGTTCACACCGCAATTGCAATTTTAAAAACGCGAAAAAACACGCCCCAATTACAGTAAAACCATAGCTTTCATAGAGAACCCAAGGTTCACGCCGTCCTCCCACCCCGTATAATACATCATATTGTATGCACGGTGAGGAAAAGGGCATTCAAATTGTTTACGGGGATTACGCGCCGTGACAAAAACATGTCTATGGGGGGAGTTTGGGGGCCGGCCCCCCCCCGTTGGGTTTGGGGAAAACCGCTGATTAGGCAAACTTTCCCCAAAACCAAAACCCGCGTATTTCCCGGGGCATTTCTGTAAGTGACGCAATTTTCGCCGGGAACAAAAGCCCAAAAGGAAACCCCTTTTTTTTGTTTACCCCTAAACAAACCCAAACAAGACCATAGCAACCAATCAGAGCACATTGAAATCCCAAAAAGAGCTCATAGAAAACCCAAACAGACCCCATACAAAATATAAAAAGCCCATAGCAACCAAACAGGGGGCTTCCCCTTTTTTCAGCACATATAAAAAAAAAAAAAAAAGAAAGGGAGTCCGATTGGCTGTTTGAGCCCTTATGGGGGCTAATTTAGCCCTGATTGGTTGCTATGAACTCTGGTTGCTATGGGCTCTGATTGGTTGCTATGGTCAACAAAGAAAGTATTAGGTGGTTATGTTCACATGGCGTGTTGGATCCATTTTTCATTACATGAAAAACACATTGAAGATGCATCCAAACTGCATCCAAAAAACGTATCCAAAAACGCATCTGCAAATGCGTTTTTGGATACGTTTTGCATGTGTTTTTGGATGCGTTTTTAGTATCCATTTTTCAATGCGTTTTCTTTCAAATCAGACATTCAAATTTTAATCCATTGCGTTTTTCGGATACGAAAAGCACATCCAAAATTACCCAACACGTACCCAAAAGTATGTTGCGTTTTTGGATCTGTTTTTCAGGCTACAAAAGCGCACCCCATTGTTTCCTATGGGGATTTCACTTGAGTAAAACGCAAGTAGAAATGACATGTCAATTCTTAAAACGGATCCGAAAAATGCATCTAAAAGACGCAAGTAAACACGTATCGGCGATCACTTGTCTGAACGGCAATGCGTGTTTTACATTGAGACTAATGTAAATCACACTGCACATTGTTAGATGCGTTTTTTGGGTCTGTTTTGGGTCCGAAAAGCGGATCCAAAAATGGATCTGAAAAATGCTGTATGAACATATCCTTAGACCTAGACAGTTTCATACATGTGACTCAGTGTGTTCACAGCGTGTTCCAATTTTTTGTGACTATATCAAGAGTAGTAGGGAGTACTAGGGAGCTGAAACGTGGTCTATATACTTCCAAAGTGCCTGATGTACCTGTTGTGCTGACCAGTCCAATCTATTTGCCATGCATAAAGAATATACAGCATTCATGGGGATTTTTTTGTGAATATGTCAACAACAGGCCATGCTCTATTCATGGTGAATTACGATTTTTTTTGTGAATACCCAAAGGATGGCAGGACTAGAGAGCTGAATCCTGGTCTAAGACCCTCCAAGGTGCCTAATTTACCTCTGTGATTGCAGATTGGTCCAGTTGTTTGGCCGTGGTCCAGTGAATGACGATATTTTTTTTCATGCAAATATGTCAGAACCGTTGGTCCTAGAGAGCTAATATTTTGTCTAAAACTTTCCAAAGTGTCTAATTTACCAATGTGACCAATTTGGTGTAAATTGGTTCAGTCATTTGGTTGTGCATAAAGAACAGACATCAGAAATGACGGCTCCGGGGAGACATGATTAATTTATATAAGTATATAAATGGCCCCTACAAAAAGTATGGGGAAAAGTTATTTCATGTAAAGCCCCCTCAAAAGACAAAGGGGGCCTTGTCTTTGTCTGGAGAGAAAAGGATTCAGTCTCCAGAGGAGAAAAGGCTTCTTCACCACGGGAACTGTGAATCTGTGGAATAGCCGTCTGAGGAACTGGTCACAGCAGGAACAGGTGAGGGATTCAAGAAAGGCTTAGATAACCACTTACTACTAAATAAAATTCATACGTATGTAGCCATTGTAGGAAATCAGCCCAATGGTAGTACAGGGAAAAACAGTCTACGACTTCCGTCTATTCCTTTATAATTGCGTTTGTTGAGCCAGAAAGGTAATCACAAAAGGAAAAACAACGGTGCTGGCCTTCAGCGCAAAACAAAACAGTACACTGTCCGTGTGTAAACTCAGTCTCTGGTTCTTTTCCTTTAGCCGGATCCAGTCTCAAGGGGATTCGCCGACAGCCTGCTGCAGAAACTCTGTCCAACTCTCACACAGTCAGAACTCCTTGTGAGCAGCCACACCCCCTGCTCACCTGATCTGCCAGGCTTACATAGTCCTGAACCAAAACCCAGGCCTGGACCTGGACATGGGAGTAGCCAACCCACCCCGCTCTTTTGGCTACTCCAGTAAAAAGCCTACCCGATTAACTGCATAGCAGTTATACTAAACGTCTGTGTGAATGTGTGCCTGTGGCCGAATGCCGCTGACACCAGTACTATATGGCTTTTTACTACACCGAGACCAGGCATCCCGGTAATAAATATCTGCTGTCCACCACAGCCCCTTGTGGTTTCCTACTCCCCCCCCCCCCCCTCTGCCTAAAACCGGGGTTTTGGGCAACTTCAGCCACCAAACTATAGACCCTTTTCTTATTTCCCTGTAACTTGTCCGGCCTAAGCTCTACGGAAAATGAGAAATCCTGTAACGCCAGAAACCGGGGGTCCCCCGCGCATTTTTCCCCTTTCTTCTCCTCATCCATCTTAGTGGGCATGGTGGATACCGCTAAACCCTCCTTCCTACAGGTATACCCTTACGGGAGTTTTCCGGCCAAAACTTCTTCCCCAAAAAAAGGAAAATTTTCTTTCCGCTGGGGAAGTTTCCTATGAGGTACATTACCGGGTGCTCCTCCCCATTTACACCTGGGACTGACGCACCCAGACCCCATCCGACCGCCTCGGGACCAAAAATTCCCGGGAAAGTCCGGGCACCAACACTTTTTGTCTGCAGGGGGCCTTTTTAAGCCCTGAAAAGCCCCTCTGCTTCGGGAGCCCCTTTAAATCTGGCAGAGTTTTCCCCTTTGTTAACTCTGTCAAGGACGGCCCTTCTCTGCAAACCTAGGGAAAAAAACCGTCTATAATGGCCGACTATGCCAAAAATCCCCTCCCCTGTTTCTTGGAGAGAGGACGGGCCATTTCTGAATGCCTCAGCCTTTTTTCATCTGGGTTTAATCTTTCCCCCTTCCGACAATTCCCCCAATATTTAATCTTTTTCTTTCCCGGGCACATTACTTGGGTTTTAATCTTAAACCCACCCCTTCTCAGGGCATCCAGAACAGCCTGGATTTCCTTAGACACCCCCCCCAGTCAGGGCTAAAAATGAAAACGTCTCTAAGTGGGCCGGGGCATATTTTCCTATGGGATGAAAAACTTGGTCCATAGCTCTCGTAAAGGGGGGGCCCCCGTAACACAAATCCATCCAAACATTAAAAGGGATTCGCAGGCTGGAAAAGGGGTCTTCTCTCAACCCTCTTTTCGCCAATGGGATCTCCCCAAAACCTTTTTCGTGAAGTTAAGGTGGGGATATATATAGCTGGTCCCAAAACCGCTAAAAATAAACCCTACACGGGGCAGGGGGTAGGCTCCACCTTAGATCCCGTTTATGCGACGATAGTCTTTTTCAAACTCCATGCCATTGGGCTTTGGTACTATAAAAGGGGGTTTGACCATCCATTTTTGGGACCCTCAATTACTTCCAGTTCTGCACCCTTTTAAACCCCCCCTTGCAAAAACTTCCCTTGGGGGCTTCAGGATCCATATGGCCTTTGGTTACTTGGACCTGGGGGGCTGTGAGGATTTCATGCTTTATCACGGTATTTAGGGCCCCGGGGGGGCTCGGGGAACAGATCTTTGTTCTTTTGGGGGCAACTCCCCGCATTCTTTCTTTTTTTTGGGGGGGGGACATGGCTCGCAACCCTTACTTCCTCCCCTTCGGACAGGGTTGACGGGGAAAATCAAGGGATCGGGGGTTCCCTCTCTCTCCAGTTTTTAGCAGAGACAGGTAACCTGAAAAGGGCTTTCTCCTCCCGGTGATGTACCTTTTAAATTAACCTCTCCCACCTTTTTAATATCTCGGGGACCCCTGCTACTTGGCCAAGAACTTTCTTTCAATGGTGGGGAATTAACACTAACCAGGGTTTTCCCGGATTGAATGTCTTGCTGGGCAGACCCATTATAACCCTGGGCTGGGCGTCTTTTGCCTTAGGGGTGCTTCTTTCAATAGGCATCACCCGGGGCCCTTCTCTCCTGCATCCTGCACAGTTCCACCACACTCTTCTGAGGGGTAACCTCACTCTCCCCCGGTTTCCTTCGCCACTCCAAAAGTTCCCTAGGGGGGGCCTGCCATACAAAAATTTCAAATGGTGAGAACCCTGTGGGGATTGGGGCAAATTCCTAAACGTGAATTACAAATAAGGTAATAGGCATCCCAATCCCGTACATCCCTCTACCCCTTTTTTTAACTGGCCTTCAAGTCTTTTTAAATGTTCCACCAGGCTTTTCCCCTCTGGGGTGGTAACGATGGCTTACTGGCTGCTTTTTTGAACCCTTTCACATTCACTCATCACTTTGGGCATGAACGGGGTTCCTTGATCGTTAAGACTTCTTGGGGAAACTCGTTCGGGAGAAAACATGAAACCCTCCTTGCTACACCGGTGAAGGCTTTCGTAAGGGATGGCTTTCAGGTATCGGTAGATAATCCACGATGACCAAGATGTAAATTGGGGCCCCCTAGCTATTTTTCCAACGGCCCCCCAGATCCAGGCTATCATGTCAAAGGAGACCTCAATAATTTGGCAGGGGGGCAAGGGACAACGAAGTGGGCTAGGGGGAAATCACCTATACACAACAGGGTTTTGGGAGAATCCCTGATCTCTCGGGGAGCATCCGGGCCAATAAAAAAGTTTCAGGGCTCTCTCAACATTTTGGGAAAACCCAGGTGACCCCTAAACGGGAGTGGGGCCCAAAACCCCTGACCAATTCCCATAAAAGGGCCCCCGGACTGTAATGTTCCAAACCCCCTCGCCCCATTTTGGTCACCGGTACAGTAGATCCCGATTTAAGTAAAAATGCGGGAACCGGGTTTTTGGTCCCCGGTCCGGGGCCCCCCTTTAGACTGTCAGCCCCCCCTGGCCTCTTTCAAGTCGATCCTGGAGCTGAGCTGTACCAAAATTGCCTCAACACTTTAACTGGGGAACATTTTCCTCCCATGAGCCTCCTCCCCATTGTCCCCTACCGCTGATAGCGGAAACTCGGGGGCCCCTCCAGTTTCCCCTGGACGATTGGCAAATCCCTTTTTTCCCCCCCGGTCCCAAAACAAAGGGGAATCACGGCCCACAATGACCTATCACAAATTTTTCCCCCACCCAACCTTTGAGACAGGGTACCCCATTCCATCTCCAGATTGACCTGGGTCACTGGGTACACGTTGGTGTCCCCATGAATACATGTAACTCCTAGGGTTTTCCCTGGGACCAGTTCATGGGGCAGAATGGCTGCAATGAGGGTGACTAGGCTCCCTGAGTCCAAAAGTCCCGAAACCAGATTCCCATTCAAAGTCAGGGTGCACATCTGGGGTTCCTCCCCCTTGTTGGGTACAGCGCTGCAAATGGCTTGCGCAAAAAGGGAACGGCGGCGCGCTGCAGAGCAGTCCATGGGCTCGGTGGTGAGGGGACACTGGGCTGCCATGTGACCTGGGCCCTAACATCGGCAGCAAATGATATCCCTAGACACCCTCCTCGTGGCGGGGTCGGGCCTGCCCCTGGGCTTGACCCCTCCCTCTCGGATGGTTTTTGGTCTCATCTTCCGATGGTCCCCATCTCTCCGGGTCTCCCAGTATGGATATTTCTCTAGCCCCCCCAGGGATTTCTCCATGGCGTGGAATCTTTCCACCAGTCCCACCAGGTTGTCTGCCATCTGGGGGTCCCCCTGCGCCACCCAGCAGTGTACGGGGCGTGAGAGAGAGTGCATGAATCGGTCCATGACCACCCGCTCCACCATTTGCGTGGGGGAGAACACCTCTGGCTGCAACCATTTATTGACCAGATGTAACAGGTCAAACAGCTGAGATCTCGGGGGTTTCCCCACACGGTACGCCCCCTGGTGCCCCCGCTGGGCCCGAACCGCTAATGTAACGTCAAGGCGAGCCAGGATCTCAGCTTTTAACTTGGGGTATTCATTAGCATCCTGCAAGGCAAGGTCATAATATGCCTTCTGGGGATCCCCAGTTAGATAGGGGGCCAGGACCTGAGCCCACTGCTCTGGTGGTAGCTCCTCCCGGTCTGCAACATGTTCAAACACGGTGAGAAAGGCTTCAACGTCGTCCTCCAAGGTCATCTTCTGGAGGGCCTCCCGTACAGTCCTCCTGGCCTGATGGCCACCATCACGGGCTTGTGGAACTGGCATTTCCCGTGCTCAAACGGCCTCTGTCAAAACGGGCATCTGCTGCATTAGTAGCTGATTTGTCGCTTGCTGAGCCTGCATGGCTTCACTATGAATTCTCTGCTGCTGCGCTGTGGCCTGTTGCTGGGCCTGCCTGGCTTCCCTGTGCGCTGCCTGCTGGTGCGCTGTGGCCTGTTGCTGAGCCTGCATGGCTTCCTTGTGCGCTGCCTGCTGCTGCTCTGAGGCCTGTTGCTGGGCCTTCAGGGCTTCCATGTGAGCTGTCTGCTGTTGAGCTGTGGCCTGTTGCTGCTGCAGATTTGCCTGAACCAGGTGCTTGATGAGCTCTTTCATAGCAGTAGCTGTAGCTTGGCTCTGTGCTGCAGCCTTAACCCAGGACATAGGTTTATGCCCTTCGCATCCTCCACCACTTGTAGGGAATAAGCCCAATGGTAGTACAGGGAAACACAGTCTGCGGCTTCCTTTATAATGGCGTTTTTTGAGCCAGAAAGGTAATCACAAAAGGAAAAACAATGGTGGTGGCCTTCAGCGCAAAACAAAACAGTACACTGTCCGTGTGTAAACTCGGTCTCTGGTTCTTTTCCTTTAGCAGGATCCAGTCTCAAGGGGATTCGCCGACAGCTTGCTGCAGACACTCTGTCCAACTCTCACACAGTCAGAACTCCTTCTGAGCAGCCACACCCTCTGCTCACCTGATCTGCCAGGCTTACATAGTCCTGAACCAAAACCCAGGCCTGGACTTGGACATGGGAGTACCCAACCCACCCCGCTCTTTTGGCTACTCCAGTAAAAAGCCGACCCGATTAACTGCATAGCAGTTATACTAAACATCTGTGTGAACGTGCGCCAGTGGCCGAATGCCGCTGACACCAGTACTATATGGCTTTTTACCAGACCGAGACCAGGCATCTTGGTGAGACATATCGGCCGTCCACCACGGCCCCTTGTGGTTTCCTACCCCATATAAAACATCTAGATCCAGTCTGATACACAGTATAAGATAAATTTGGTGATGATTGCTAGATATGTAAGATGTTTTTCTTTTTCTTACACTGCCTCATGCTATTAACCCATTAAAGACCAAGCCTTTTTGTTGCATTTTTCTTCTTCTTTGCCTTCCAAGAGCTAAACATTTTTCCATTTTCCATCTACATAGTTGTATGAGGGCTTGCAAGACACAATGTACTTTTTAATGGTACCATTGTCTCTTCTATATAATGTACTGTAAAACCGAAAAATAAGTAGGGTGGGGTGAAATGTGAAAAAAACATACTTGTGTTGTTGGTTGAAAGCAGTATAAGGCTATGTTAAAAAAAAATTCTTGAAAACCTTTAATAAAATTTATATTGAAATTAAAAAAACATACACCATTTTGGCAGGGGCTTTGTTTTTATGGAAAACTTCCAGTATAAATGGCATGTTATCTGTATTCTGCAAGATGGTAGGATCCCAAGTTGGTAGGGTTTTCATCATGTTATAATTCTTTAAAAAACTAAAAACAAAAAAAAAAAAATCTGTTTTCACATTTGTGGACCAGAGTGAGGACTTAATTTTTTTTTTGCTGGTGAAGAGTAGTTTTTATTGGAACCATATTGGGGTACATGTGACTTCATGATCACTTTTTATTCCCATTTCCAGGGGTGTGAAATAACCAAAAAAATAAATTTTGGCATTGGGAGATTTTTTCTTTTACGGTGTTCACTGTATAGGATAATTATGTTATATTTTAATAGATCAGACTTTTACCAATGTGGCAATACCAATTATGTGTAACTTTTTTATTTGTTTTCTTTCTTTGTAAAATGGCAAATGGGGATGATTTGAACTTTAAATATATTTTTTTTACTTGTACAGGCAGTCCCCAACTTTTTTTTTTTTTTTAAACTGTGTTTTATTAAAGTTTTTCTAAAAGGGACAATTTTTTAAAAATTATCAAGCATGTATGTAAAGGTCAAAAAAAAGCAGCAAAAAAAACCCTTTCCCGACATAGGGGAACCCTTAAAAGAAAGGAAAGACATAGAAAATGTCACTACTTTGCTAAGTAGGTTTGAAATTTTTTTTTTGTTCGGGGAAAAAGAAAAAAAACCCCGGGGGGAATTATGGACAAAAGGTTAACTCACTGCCTCGGGGGCCCACCTCAAAACTTTAAGTAGTTAAAAATAACGGGGAAAATTAAAAAAAAAAACCTGACATTGAACCCAAAGAAAAAAAAGGACAGGGGGGAGACAAAAGAACTAGGTAAACAAGGGGAGGAAAAAAACTGTTTTGGGTCTGTGGCCCTTTTCCAAAAATTTTTTTGTAAATGGGTCCAAATTAAGTGGTCCGCGGGGGGAAAAAAGAGCAAAAAAGTATCCAGACCGCCCCTTCTGGGTTTTGGGAAACCCCTTATTTTTTTAGCAGGTACCCCCCTGTCCCCCCTTTCACATAAAAAGAATATTGGGAAAGGAAGTCAAGGGGAAAGGAGCCCCCTGTTCAGAGCCCGCTTCCCGGGCCCTCCGTCGGGGAGGGTGGATGCTTATTTTTAATCCCGGGGTTTTTCCAGATTGTCTAAATTTTTGTCAAGTGTTGCCCTTGGAGGGCCTTTGGGGTTTTTTTCCTTTTTCACGGTTTATCCTTCACTGGGCTGATAATGATCTTTTGAAGGGGGTTTTTGGCATTTCCGTGTTTAAATTAAAAGGGGAAAACTTAGCGGGCTTTTATCATGTGTAAAAGGAGCGCTGAAATGGGGCCCGGGTCATTTTAAATGGGAAAAGATTTCGTGGGAAAAGTTTTGGGGGTTGGGGGAATTTTGACCCCTAGAATGGCTGGGGTCAAGTTTTTGGGCCGGGTTTTCCAAAAAGGGGTTTATTCTGGGGGCAATCTCAAAATTTATATGAGCCCGGGTTTTTCCCTGTGCCCCTTTTTTCCCCTTTTCCCCCCCCGCAAAGGTCGGGAGACTTTGGGTTTAGAAAGGGTTTGAGGGCAACGGGGGTTTGTTGTACCAGTCCCATCAACAGTTTAAAAGGGTTTTTTTGGTGGAGACACGGGGAAAAGACCTGGCTCCCCTGAGTAGTTATTTTTTCTTTGTTTTTGGGGAGATGGGCGTCCCAAAGGATTTTCCCATTTTCCCTCATTTTTTTGAGTGATTGGGCTTTTGGGCCCAAAAAATAGGGGACCCCAAAACCCTTTTTGTTTTTTAAAGGGAAAAATCACCCCCGGCTTTTGAGGAATTTGTCAGCATATTTTCTCGAAGCTTTTGGGGCCGATAACGCGGGGGTGGACTTTAGATCTAAGTAAAAAATTTTGTTAAGGGGAAAAATAAGTGTATTAAAGGTTTTGGGGGGGGGCACCCTTTATATTTTTTCTCAAAGGGGCTTAAAGGGGTTTTGGTTCTCTGGGTTCCCGGGTGATCCACAAGGGGCCGCCCCCTGAATAACTGATGTTAAAACCATGGTTTCATGGGGGGACCCTGGGGCTGTGGGTTTAATCGGGGGTTTTGGGAAAAAGAAAGTGTCATAGGGGGAATATCGTGAACAAAAGGGTTTTGAATTTATTTTTGACAAGATTTCCACCCCCTTTCCACGTTCAGACCCGGGGGAACCCAAACAGTGGCACATAAAACCCGGTTTTTGGGTCTTTAGCCCCACAGGGGGTTGGGGTGGGTCGGGGGCCAGCCACAGCGTTTTTCCAGTTGTCCATCGGCTTTCCGCAAATAGCAAAGGAAAAAGGGTGGGTTTCCCCTTTAAGTTTGCGCTCCCCAATAAAAACTTTTGTAGTCAGGACAAGATTTACTCCATGAGTCTTGGGTGCAAATTTGGACCAAATTTTGGAATACGGTTTTTCTCCCAAGGGAAAATTTAAAAAATCAAATAAAAGGCACCCTTGGGCCATGACTTTTAAGTCTTTTAGGGGTATCGGGACTTTTTTTTTTTTTTTTTTTTTTTTTTTTTTTTTTTTTCCGGGTCCCCAAAAGATACATCGCTTTGGGAGAGCCATCATTTTAATTGCTGCTATTCTGCCTAAAAAAGGTTTGAGGGGTTTGGGGTTTGGGGCCATTTTTTTAGAAACCCGGTTTGTACTTCCGGGAAATTTTTTCGGGGTTTAGTTGCTTGGAAATAGCGCGGCGTATGTTGGTGTAAAGTTGTTCCCCAAATATAAAGAGATTTTTTGCCTCCAATTTTTGCCAAAGGGTTTAAAATCTGTACATTTTCCAATGAGTACCCGGGGGAATTTTTAAAAGGCGGGTGCCCCCGTTTTAGCTAATTGACTTTATCCCCCGATAAAAGGCCCAAATTTAGTTCAGGAGGATTGTAAATTGGGGATAGTAGGGGAAAAAATTTGGGTTTTAGGGGTGAGAAAGTATGTCGTCTCCTTTAGAGTGAAAATTTTTTAAAGTTCTTCTCGGACTGGGATCCCCGTGATGCCCGGGTTATTCGTTTTTGGGAGGGCCCCAAAACGGTTCTATGCAAAAAGGGAACAAAGACCCTTTGGGGATGGGGGGGGGCCCCCCCCCCCTTTTAGTGCCCTTTTTTTTAGTTTAATCAAGGGGGTTTTTCGGGTTTTGGGGGAGACGAATGGTTGCCGAGGGGGGGGGAGTTTTAATAAGCTAAGGGCTTTGCGGGGGAAGGGGGGGCCCCAAAAAACCCAAAATTTTTTTAAAAAGTTAGACTTGAATTTCCCAATTTAGGGTTCAAATCCCTTTTCAGCGTTAAGCTAAGTAAAAAGGGCTGTCCTGTCTCCTGTGCGCTATTTAAATGGGGTCTATCGCCCCCCCTAGTGTTTTTCTGCTCCCTGTGGCCTCCCAAACAAATTCCCTTTGGTTTTTGGGTTAATTAAACCCGGCAGACATTTTAAAATTAAACGGTTGGGCCCAATATTTTGGCGAATATTTTTAAAATTGAAATTTAGCGGAGGGAATAGGCCAAAAATTTTGGCATCGGGTGGTCCTTGTTGGGTTTTGGGGAAAAGGGGGTTATGTAGGAGGGGAAAAGCTTTAGATGGGGGGAGGTGTAAACCTTAAAGGAAATTGATTTGGGAAAAATTTCCCCCTGTGGTTTTCCCAATTGGGGGGAAAAAGGTCTAAAAAGTTTAAATCCCTTTGAACCCACCGGCCCGGGGGATTTCTTGGGGGTAGGTTTTTGGGGGTTTTTCCCGGATCTTTCAATTGTGGATCGGGCATTAAAAATTATTCAGGTTTTTGCCTGGGTAGGGGGGGAAAAAGGTTTTTAAACAGGAAGAAAAAAAAATTTCCCTGAAAGGGCCCTTTCGGGGTTTTGTTCGAAAAAAGTTGTCAGTGGTAGGGGGGTTTTGTGGGTTTTTAGCGTAGTATAAATTTGGAAGATCGGGAAAAAACCTCTTGGGGGTCAAAAAATTATCGACCCTTGGCTATTTTCGGGGAATTCCCGGTTTTCCCTTTTAATTTCCCTCCTCTCGGGCACCCTGGTTTTGGGCCTAGTGTGGGCCTTTTTGGGCTCGGAAATTTAGAAACGTTTGGGGGGGGGGGGGGTTCTCCCTGAAAGGACAAACCCAAATTTTTCGTTCTGGGATACTTCCAGCTCCCTCTTTTTGGGAATCAAATTTTTAAAACAACCCTAGGGAGTAGGTGTTTTTGTGGGTTTTGTGTTTAAACTGGGGAGGGTTCCCAAGGTTTTTCTGGGGGACCTTTCTGGAGTTTTGACTTGCGAGTGCACTCCCCTTTTAAACCCGGGAAATCCTAAGGCAATCAGGGGGCCCGGGGATAAACCCTTGTGTCCCTTCCCGAGCGTGGCTGGTGAGGGGGAAGGGGCCGGTTTACTTGAAAAGGTTGTCTTTGATTGCCTCCCCTTTCCCTCTTCCCTATGTTTGGGGTTGTTTCGGGGGAATTCATTAAGGCCCTTTTGGAAATTTTTCGTATGGGTGTCCCCTTTTTTTAAAAGAAAGCGTCATTTGCGGTGTGGCCCCGAAAAATTTTAATGGGGTGTTTTTTCTCCCGGGGAAAATTTTGACGGAGGGGGGGGATTTTCCCCGAAGAAGTAGTCGAGAGGGCGAAGGGGGCCCAAAAAAGGGGGGGGGGAATGGGAATGTTTTATGCTTGTTCGGTTGGGGTTTGGGAAATACCCCTTTTAAAAAGTACAGTTCAAAGCCCCCGTTTACATTTTTGTTTTCCCTCTTCCCTGGGGCCCCTTCAGAGATGGGTGAAACTTTTTCCCCCTTTTAACAACAATTTTTTCCGCCCTTTCTAGGGGAAAAAAATTATTGAAGTCCCCCCCAACCAAAAGGGTGGCCCTTGTAGGGGTTTTTGGGGACACTTTTCCGCAAAATTCTTCTAAAAGGAAACCTTCCTTTGGGAAAAAAGGTTTTTGGGGCATAAATAAAAAATCAATTGTGAGCCCTATATGGGCCCCCCGTTAGTATAACTTGGGCGGCCTTAAGGTTTAAAAAATTTGGGAATTCTGCACCTTTGGAAAAAGGGGGCATTGACAAAGCGAGAAAGTTACAGTGCCACCCTTCTTTTTCCTATGTGAGAGGCTGAAGGCCCCCCCGGGTTTTTAGGTTTTTTTTGCAAAAAGTGAATTTATTTGTCTTTTTTAAAAGTGGGTTTCTTGGTGGAAATTTATTTTGTCCCTTTTTTGTTTTCCCCTTTAAAAATTGGGTTAAAAAGAAAGTCTCTTTTAAAGGTTTTGAGTTTAGGCCCTTAACGTTTTAATGAGTTTTAGTAAATCTTTGTGTTAGATTAAAAAAGAGCTGATGTCTATAACCCAGTTAAACCCCGGGCATGTCCCCGGTCGGTGGGGTAAGACCAGTAAGCACATATTCCTCCTCAATGGTAAAAGGACAAAAATGGGGCAGGGGGAAACAAGGACATGGGACACTAATACAGCCCCACAACGAATTAAAAAAAAAATTTTAAAAAAACCCATTCTGACTGGAGGTTTTTTTATTTAAGGCCTAAGACGCCTTAGGGGGGAAAGGTAAGTTTTAAAAGGTCCCCAAAAAAGCTTCCTTCCCTGGGCCAAAGGCGAGGGAGGAAAGGGGGGGAAATTTAATTACCCTCCGAAAAACAGGGGTTTTAAAGGTATGTTAAAAAGGTTTTAAACAGAAAATTTTTAAATTTTTTTATATTTATCTATTATTATACCCCAGGCCCAAAACGAGCAATGGCCCATGGGTTTAAAAAAAAAAGTTGTTGGCATTGCTTTTTTTAAAGGGTTTGGGGTTGATGAGGGGTTTTTTAAAGCTTTTTTGAGCCGATGACCTCAGAAGAAGGGGTTGAACTAATTTTATTTGCTGTTTTCCCAAAAGGGGTTTTTTGTGATGCCTGAGCCAACTGGGAGTCAACCCACACGGGGAAAGGTATAAAAGGGGAAGGGGGGGGGAAATGCCGGGGTTTTGGAACTCGGGGGGGGAACCCAAAACCAGATTGGAAAAAGTCATGTGGGGGGGGAAAGGCCCATGGGGCGGCAAAGAGGAAAGCCATTGGGCCCAAATTTTGGGTTTTTGAAGGGAAGGAAGGGCCACTCCCCCTTTTTCCATACACGGGACATTCTTTATGGGTAAGGGTAGATACATTTTTGGGTAATGTATTCTAGGCTTTGTAACTTGAACAATGTTTTTTGAAAATTCCTTTAAAAGTTTGGGTAAAATAAATATATTTTTCTTATTTTAAAAAATTGGTGTTTTAAGTATTACGAATTTTGATTTTTTTAAGAAAAAAAAAGAAAGGACAAAAAGGTCGCCCAGTCACTCACGGTAATCATAGATTTTTTTATCTTGTCTATTTAATGAAATATTTTTTTTTCTCAAACTGTATTTTTCTTAATAAATGGCGGTTTGGCCCAGATTTCTGTTGCCCTTTCCGCTTTGCAAGAGGGGGAAAAGGGAAAGAAAGGCCACTTATGTGATTTTTTAAATTTAAAGACAAATTTCGAATTGGCCCTTGGGAGTTGTTTCGGTTTAGTTCTGGGGGAAATTTTCAGCGGGTTTCATTGGAGGTTTCAAGTGAAAAAAAACCGGGGAGTTGAAATGGGTTTATTGGTTTAACTGTTTAGGAGCAGTTTTTTTACATTGGGAAAACCCTTTCCCAAAAAGTGATAAAACAGTCAGATTTAAAAGTTGCATGGAGGGTTTTGTATAATGTTGTAAATTCAATTAATTAAGGGGGATAGAGGCAAAAAAAACCTTTTTTAAGGCAAAAGAAAAGGCCAAAAAATTAGTAAAAAATTTTTCATTTGGTAAAAAATGTTTTTAAAATTTTGTAATGGATCGTTTCTCAACCCAATTTTAAAAACCCCAAATTGTGTTTGGAAAAAGGGAAAAGAAGCCAGGGAAAAATAAAATTTGTTTGTGATTCCTCTGTAAATAAAATGTCAAAAGACTGAAAAAATAACATCACTAGATAAAATTTTTCTCTTACTAGTGAGTTAAAAACCCCCCTTAAAAACAAACACAAAAAATTAGTTCATATTGAACATGGAGGTCGGGAATAAAATGAAAGGAAGGTTTTTCCCAAGTTAAAATTCGTGAGTTTTAAAAGTGGCAAATGGAAAAATTAAAAAATGCAAAATTTATTTGTCAGGAATTTGAAAATATATCCCAGCATAAAAACCAATAATCTCCCGGTTTTTTAAAAAATTCGAATTATTTGAAAACTTATGTGGTTTGATTAATTTGAGCAATGAGGGAAATAAAATAGAGTTTTTTCTTTCTTTGGGAAACCCCTTAAAAATTTTCCCCCAGATATTACCCTTAAAAAATTTTTTTAAAAAACAGCTCAACAATATTGACAGGTTAGGTTTCTTTATTTTTGAATTTTTGGAGATTTACCCGACATATAAACTTTTTAAAATCAATTAAAAATTTGGGAAAGAAAAAGAGTTTTACCTTTTCGTTCATGCCCAAATTTATGGAAAGGCCCTATAAAAGCAGTTGTTGTTTTAATTTGAAACCATTTTTGTTGTAAAACAAGTTTATCAAAAAATTTTATTAAGTTCTGCCGGAATCTTTCTGGGGTTTATTGCTTTCAAAAAAAAATCATTTTTTACTTGAGGCTGCTACATTTTTAAAATAGTTTTTGGAGACCCAAAACCCAAAATTCATTTTTTCCCCAAAAATACAGGGAAAAAGAAAAAATGGCCCCCAATAAACTGTTTTTGGGTCGAGTCATAAAAAATTTTTCTTTTTCCCTTAAAAAGAGGAATTTAAATGAAAAAAATTTTAGGGAATCAGCGAAGAAGGGAATTGCATTTTAGAAAAAATTCCCTTTAAAAATTTTCATCAAAATATAGAAAAAATTATCAACAGTTGAAAAAAATTCTCCTTTTAAAGGGGGTTTAAATTTAAGTTTCCCAAGGAATCTATAACATCCCCAAATTAAAAGAAACAAAAAAAAAAAAAAATTGGTCATTTAGGTTTAAATTTGGAAGGAATCAATTGATTCTTAAGTGGTTTTTTGGGGGCCAAATTTGTAAAAAATGGGGATGGTAAATAAAAATTTCTGCAGTGAATTAAAAATTGGATAGGAAAATTAAAATAATTCTGTTCGGACTTTTTTTGGGTTTAAAGAAAAAACGGTTTTTGGATAAAGTTTAACGGCTTTGAAAACAGACCCTTTTGTTTTAGAAAAATTTTTAAAAAGTTTGTGACATTTTCTAAAAGTAAAATGTGGCAGTAGCAAAGGGGTTTTCATTCTAAAAATTTATTTATCTCCAAAAATAATATATCTTAAAGGGTAGGGGGATAGGTATTTTTCAAATGGTTTTTGTATCTATGAATAGTTATGAGTTAGTTTTACATATGTTTTTAAATAGCACTGTGTGAATTTTTATTTTATATATGTGTTTTATGGGGGTTTTCTATGGGATACAAAAAAAAAGATTTTTCCACTATGTGGCCCAAAGATGGTTGGATTATGTTTGCCCATATATGGATTTTGGAAAAGATAGATTGATAGATAAATAAAACAAGATAGATTACTATGTTATATTTGAAATGTTAAATAAAGATTTGGGGTTTTTTTGAAAAAATTAAAAAAAGTCTTTTGAAGTAAAAAAAAAACTTTTTTTATTTTTTTTAAAATCTCTGAAAAATTTGTTTTTAAAAAATTTTGTTTTCCTTTTAAAGAAGTAAAAAATTTGCATTTTACGAAAACCAATGTCTTTTTTTAAAACGCTAATACGTTCTTTTTTTCCAGAGAGGCTGTTTTTAAAGGGCCCATTCCCACAATTTTTTAAATTATTCTTATTTAATTTAAAGTTATTTTTAATTTCTATATTGCATGGGTGATATAACATTTTTTTAATGTATTGTAACCTGTTTAAGTTGTTTTTAAAAAAAATTAATAAGTACTAAAAATTGTGGGGGAGCATGGAACCATGTCTGAGCCCTGTAAGTATCCTTTTTTGGTTTTGTAAGAAGTAAGATAGCACATGTCACGTGTAGCAATGTGTTTTGGGGGTTGATTGAAAAAGGAGCAACAAATTTTTCACATTCTTTCCCAAGAAGACAGAGAGGAAAGGGGTTTTTTTTTTCCCTTTTTTCCCGGGGCGGTTCTTTAGCTATCAAAATTTTTTGGAGTCCTCAAGTTTAAACTTTTTTTATTTTTACTTAAGTTATAGTATGGCATTGTTTTTCTTAAGTAGGAAATTTATAAAAGAAAACTTTATTGGATTAACGGTTTTTTAATTTGAGAATTTTAAGTGATGAATGTTGACAGCTGCAGTGGCTTGAATGAGGGGGGTTAAGTGAATGGGGGGGGTGTGCAAAAGGGGAAATATTTTAAAATCACCGGAGATTGTTCAAAGAGAAGGGCTTTGACCAAATTTTTTTTTTTATTTTTAAAGTTTTTTTCTTTTCCCATAAAATTTTTAAGGGGACACCTATTATCTTTTTTTAAAATATTATCTTTTACCCATTATCCATTACCTATTCTGATTTTTTTTTTTTTACTTTATTTTATTTTTTAAGTTGGTTTTTTTTTTTTTTTTTAATTTTTTCTTTTCCTTTTTTCATTTTTCAAAGGGGTTATAATCAAAAAAAATTATTTTTTGGGGGGTTTCAGTTTTTAAAATGTATTAAAAGGGTTTTATAAATTTTTTTTGGGTTTTTTAAAATTTACATGTTGGGGATCAAATGATTAAAAAACTCAAATTGGGGAAATTTATACACCCCAAAATTTCCAAATTTTAAATTTTTTAAATATTTACACATCATGAAAATTCATTAAATTTAAAAAGGAAAACATTTTAAGTTAAAAGGTTGGTTAAAAAAACCCCTAAATTTTTGTTTCAAAAATAAATTTTAAATTTTTTTTGGTTAAATGCCGAAAATTTTCCCAGGGTTTACCTTGACAAAAAAAATCTGATTTATTTATCAAAATAATGTTTAAAACAGAAGGAGAGAGCAAGTGGCTTCCCGTTTAGAGGAAAATAAAAATTTCTTGACCCGGGAAATTTCCCCCAAAAAAAAAAGTTTATGGGTTTGGTTTAAATGAGTGAACAAAAAACAGGGGGTTTTTACTTGTTTAAATAAATTCATAGTTTTAAAATAGGGAAAATTTTAAATTTAAATATTTTATTTATATACAAATTTTTTTTATTTTTTTTTAAATTTTTTTTTATTTCCGACTTTAAATTTAAAACAAGCTGAATTTTTTCTTTTAAAAAAATAAAAAAGTCAATGATTATTTTTAACAAATGGGGAAAGGGCAAAACAAAAAAATTGTAAAACTTACAGATTTTTGTAATTGGGTTTTTGATGGTTTTAATTTTGGGAAAAATGGTTTCATTTTATTTATTGGGGAAAGAAAACAAAATTTTTTACATATTGGGGTTTTTATCAATGTGATAGAGATAATATCACAAAGGTTTTACAAATACAAATGGTTTATAAAACCAAAAACACACTTGTCAACAAAAAAAGGGAAATTTAAAAGGGTTTTTATTTTAAAATTCAGGGGGTTTCCAAAAAAGGGAAAAAAAAGGTTTCCCTTCTAATTTTAAAAAAATATTTTTTTAAACAAAAAAAATGTTCATTTTAATAAAAAAAATTTTTAAAATGTGTCATAAATTTTTTAAAAAAAATTTGGGGCACACAATTTTATATTGAACATCTCATATGAAAAAATTAAAAGGGTTTTTAATAATTTGATATTGGTTTAAGGTTTGACATATATAAAAATGTGGTTTCCCTTTTATTAAAGTTTGAAAAAAAAAATTAAAAAAAAATTAAAAAATATTTTGGTTAAAGTTATAAGGTTTTTGGGTTAAAAAAAAGAAGCCCGAAAATGTTATTTATTATATTAATTATGTGAAAACTTTTTTATAAGTTCATTAAAAAGGTTTTCCCTTTTGACAAAAAATATATATTTGTAATGAAAAATTAAAGGGGGTTTTTTGATAAACATTGATCAGAAAAAAATTTTCAATTTTTTTGGGGAAAAAAGTTTTTCAATCAAGATATTTAAAAAATAAAGTTTTAAAAAAATAAAAGTTACAAAATTCCAAAAAAAGAAAAAAATACCCGATAATCAAGTTTAAAAAATGTGCTTTTTTCCAAAAATATTAAAAAAATGAACTGTGTTTTTCAAAGGATTGTTATCGCATCTTCAGAGAAAGTTTTTATTGGTGGGTTCAGTGTGAATGACTTTGGACTGAAATTTTTCAACCCTCCCTAAACCTATATTTTTTTACTTTTATGCCTTTAAAAAGGGGCTGGATGTGACTTTTCAAATGAGAGCAAGCCCCAAAAACCCCAGCCTGGGTGCCACCATGACCCCCCCCCCCCACAGTGTTGAAAGGGTTTACGGGTGTTTTTTTTTCACTGTTTTTCAAGCCCCGGAAAGTCAATAAAGTTGTTTCCAAATTTTCAAGATGGCCTAGTTGGGGTATGGGAAATTTAAAACCCAATGTTTTGGACCTTGGTGTTTATCTTTTACAGAGGATTTCTGGGGCTGTTATGGACTGTTATCTCAAGGAAAATGAAAAGGAAAATTTTATTTTATAGAGGGCTGTGTTTTATGTTTTGTTGGTTTCAAGTTTAAAAAAAGATGTCGTCGGGAAAAGGGTTAGGGTCAGAAAACTTGATCTAATTATCCGGTCTACCAAAAACATTCTTTATTAAGATTCTAAAAATTTTGTATGCATATTGACATTTTAATTTATATGTTTAGGATTCAATTTATATTCACCTCAAGAGGGGGGGAAAAATTAAAAAGGGACAGAAATTATATTTTTATTTTCATTTATTAACCCAGGCCACACGAGCAAATGGCATAGGTATAAATAAAGTTGCTGCCCTTGCTATTTTGAAGGTTGGGGAAGAGCTGGGTTTTAAAACTTTGTTTAGAGCCGATGGGCCTCCCGAAGAAGGGATGAAAACCTTTAAAATATTTTGTGTATTCCACAAAGGGTTTTTAGTGGGTGCTTTAGCCAAAAAAGAGTCACACCCCCACGGAGAAGTGTTTATAAGGAAGGGGTGAGGGGAAGCCCGGGGTGGAACTCAGGGGCGGGCCAAAAGACCCTTTGGGAAAAAGTCATGTGGGGGAAGGCCCCTGGGGCGGGGCCCGAAAGGAAAACCCTTGAAGGGGTAACTCTTGGGCTCTTGGGAAAGAAGGAAGGGACCTCCCCCCTATTCTTTCACAGCAAATTTATAGGGGGGGGGGTAATTTTTGAAATATTTGGTAATGTATTTTTTGCTTTTTTAACTTGTAAAAATGTTATGTTATAATCCTTTTTTAAGATTGTAAAATAAAAATTTTTTTTCTTTTATAAAGAAAGGGTTTTAAGTATTATGAATTAGATTTGTTAAGATAAAAAAGTAAGGACCCAAGGTCTGCACCCCGTCACTCCCGGGTTTTTAGATTGTTATCTTTTCATAAAGGAAAAATTTTTTTTTCTCTTAAATGTATTTTTTTACAAAAGGGACTACAGAATGGCCCCTGGGATTTAGGAAAATATTTAGGGCTGATAGGAGCAAAAGAGAGAAAAGAAAAAATCTTGGGTCACTAAGATGGCCGGGAGGCAAAAAATACCTCTTTTTGCGGGTCAAAAATGAAAAAATGAGGGCCTTTGTAGAGTCAAAACCCGAATCGTAAACAGTGGGGGAGTTTAAAAAACTAATTTTTTGGTTGGGGTAACCCCGGCTATTTAAAATGCCCAAGTGAGTGGGAAAAGGAAACTAGTGTGCTGGCTATTTTTTTTGAGAACAGATTTAGCAAACGATCCTTTTTTATGGGGGGGGGGGGGGGGAGGGAGGGAGAGGAAAATAAGGGTAAAAAGGAAAGGGGAAAAGGAAAGGAAGGGTTTAGGGGGGAATCAAGGGTGGGTCAGTGTGACAAAGGGCCCGCCTTTTATCACTGCCGGTTCTTGTGAGAGACAAAAGGGCCTCCAAACTTATCTTGGGATCTCAGGTTGGGGAGGCCGGGGGGGAAGGGAAGGAAGGGGCCGTCCCGAGAGTCCCTATTTTGGCGTGCTTCTTTGCTTGGGCTTGGGGTCCAAAATTTTTGGGCCGGGGGAAAAATTTTTTGGGGTGGGAAATTCCCGTCCCATATCCGGGGGGGGGAAATTTTAGGGCCCAACAGGAAAAAGCCGCAGGTCTTCATGCGTCTTGAGAGTGGGGATTTGTTTTTTCTTAGGGGCAAAGAGGGCAAAGGGGATCCCACTTTTGGTGATGCTTGTTTTTTTTAGGGGTCAAGGGGGGCGAAGGTGTCGCTTCTTTGCAGCGAAATCCAGGACAGGTTGGGTAGAGCGGACAGGGGGCCCTGCAAATCGATTTGTTTTTGTTTTGCGACTGCGCATGACCCGTCTTTTACATAAGTCGCGCAACAAAATGCCCCCGTGGCTGTTCGACCCGTTTTTCGGGCGCAGTGCTCTTGGACCCTATCAAACTTTTGGGAGTAACAGTGGGAGTCCCAAGAGGTTGTTGAAGTGGCCTCAAGGGTGACTTGGATTTTTCCCCTCTCCCTAGGTACGGCCCCCCCCTCCCTTTAGGTTGTTGGGCCCCCCCTGGCCCAAGCCCCTTAGGTGTTTCTGGGGTCTCTGAGCAGCAGAGCCTGGGGGTCACGCATTTTTCCAGGGGGGAAAGTATAGCGGGGTATCGTCATGGGCTTTTTTCGGATCCCCCTTCGGCTATTGATGGGGTCTTGGGCATTTGCGCTTTTCCCGATCTACAAGTTTCTTTAACCTCCCCTTTAGTGGTGAAGTCACCCCTTTGGGAATGTTTCAGGAAAGTGGGCCAGTCACTGTTTCACAGCTGGGTCTTCAATGCCGAGTGCCGGACCCGCCATTTGAGGAGAGGGGGGTCCCCTATTCTTCACCACCGGCCTCTGTGATTCTGAATCTGTATCCCCATCTGTGGAGTCATCATTGATTTTGTCCATGCGATCAGAGGGGAGGGGGTTTCCTGGTTTCCTTTTTTTGGGCCGGTTTGCCTTTGGGCTTTGGAGGCATTGTTGGGCCGCCAAGGTAGCTATTTGCAGCCCCCCTGTATGTTGGGGGTTCGGGGAAGCCCTGAGAGTGGTTGCTGTATTTGGGGTAGCGGCTGTGCCGGCCCCCGGGGCTTGATAATGAGTAGGTTGCCCCAGTTAGCCCGGGGGAGGCTCCGGTATTGCAGGGGAAAATTTGAAAACCTGCTGCTGCTGCCCCCGGAGGTCCGAGCAGGGTCCCCCTGACCCCGTTTTGGGGTCAGGCGCAGGGGGTGCCGTTACTGCGTGGGGGGGACGGGGAGGGCCCCCGTTCGTTGTCCCGGGCCCTCCCGGCTCTGGTGCTGCGTGGGGGTTTTGGGGTGCGCTCCCTATGGGTTTGGGGGGCGCGTCCGGCTGCCGGGAGGGGAAGGGAAGATGGCGCCCCCACGTGCCGGGGCCCCGGGGTTTTGCCCCTCTGGCCCGGGAAGTAAACCTTTATCCCCCTTGTAGACCCCGGCTTGTGGAGAGAGTCAGGGGCTGTACGAGGAGCCTTCCACCGGCGTTTTGATGCCAGGATGCCGCTATTTCTCCCCCAAGAAGGTAGCCGTGCTGCGGAGCTTCTCAGTTACACGTCCGTCGCCATGGGCTTCCGGTCCCGCCCCCGGCAGTCCCCAACTTTAATCGTTTTAACTTGTGACTGTCCCCTAGTCACAAACACCACCTGCACTATACTAATGTACTAATCACCACCCATGTGTAGCATGCTGGCACTTGTAGTTGTGGAACTAAAAGTGCTAGCATGCCACACCATGCATACACTAAGTGTATGGGTGCTGATTAGTACAAGCGTCCTGCTACTGCAGCATGCTGGCACCTGTAGTTCCATGTTCCACAGCAACTAGTAGCTGTGAAACTAAAAGTGCTAGCATGATATTGCAGCAGATGTTTAACATAGGTTTCAAAAGAAAACATGTTAGGGTATGTTCCAATACCTTTTTTCAATACATTAATTAACATATTAAAAACTGCATCCAAAATCGTATCCAAAACGTATCTGTAATTCATTTTTGGATACATATTTGCTGTGTTTTTTAATCCGTTTTTCAATACATTTTTCTTTTAAATTAACCAATAAAACCCTATTAATAGACATTCAAATTTAGAAACAGTGGATGACATGTATGATTTTTGGTACCCAGATGCCACTTTTTCTGCGCATTATATAAGTGTAGAATGCACCTTAATCTATGAACCTGTTCTACAGCGGGTCATAAATCAGACGCATTCTAACTCATAAACGTCAATTGTGGCTCAGGTAAACCACTGTTAACCCCTTCACGACCTTGGGCGTATCCATACGTCCAGGTCGTTTGGGGGTTCACGCACCTGGACGTATGGATACGTCCTGAGGAACGCGTGAACTCTAAAGTAGAGTTTGTGCGATCGGCGTGGGGTGTCAGCTGTATATTACAGCTGACATCCCGCAGCGTCGGCCCCGACCCCAGATCGCTCCGGGGGGGGGGGCTTTTAACCCCTTAATTATCGCGACGATCGGGTCGCAATAATTAAGAGAGACGCAGGAGGAGATCGCTCCTCCTGCGTCTCTGCGCGATCCGTGCAGCTCCTGCCCTCTGACAGACAGCTTGGAGGGCAGAGAATGCCTTCCGGGTTGTCTGTGACGTCACGATGCCCGGCCGTGCCCTGTGGGCACGCCCCGGCATCGTGACTGACAGTTGTCATAGGAACCAGTCATAGCAACAAGCTATGCACTGATTCCTATTGAATGAGAGATCTAAAGATCTCTCATTCAAATCCCCTATGGGGAAATGTAAAAAAATAACGTGAAAAAGTGTAAAAAAAAAGTGAAAACAAGTAAAACACAAACGCATAAAATAAAAATACGTACACCGCCCTTTTCCCCCTTTACAAACGCCAATCGCCCCAAAAAAGATCAAAAATAAATAAAGTACCCATATTTGATATCACCGCGTGCGTAACGACCTGCCCTATAAATCTGTCATGTTAATTAACCCGTACGGTGAACGGCGTAAAAAAAAAAAAAAAAAAACAATCACAGAATTAAGATTATTGTTCATCCCGCAGCACATAAAATGGAATAAAAAGCGATCAAAAACTCCTAGAAACGCCAAAGTTGTACCAATTAAAACGTCAGTTCATCCCGCAAAAAAAAAGTCATTATACAGCTCTGTATACGGAAAAATAAAAATGTATAGCTCTCAGAAGACAAGCGATGCATAAATATTGTTTTACACACTAAAACACTTTTCTTTTTTTTTAAAGTGCTTCAACATAAAAAACTATATAAATGGGTATCGCCAAAATCTAGCGACCCAAAGAGTAAAGCTAACTTATAAACGGATACTGCATGGTGAGCCCTGTAAAAATAAAAATAAAAAACACTACAAGGATTGCAGTATTTTCTTCACCCTGGCCTCCAAAAAAGGGATTTAAAAGCGATCAAAAAGCCTTGTCCCCACAAAAATGATACTTATAAAAACGTCAACTCATCTCGCGAAATACAAGTCCCTACACAGCCCCAAAGCACGAAAATTTAAACGTTATGCTCCAGACTATGGCGAGCAAAAACGTATTTTCCTGATTGAATAAAAGTGTTTTCATTGTATAAAAGCAGTAAAACATAAAAAAATATACCCGTCGGAGGTGAATAAGGAAAGGTGGAATTGTCTAGGAAGCCTTTAATCTTCAACAGGGGAGGCTAGAAACATTAATTGGAAAATCGGGGTTCAAACTAAATTTTAAATTAAATTCGGGAACAAATCGGCAAAATGTTGGCCAACCCTAGCAAGAGGAAGGAGGGGAATACATTATTATGAGCCTAAAGGAGAGGGGATCACTGCAAATAATCCAAAATTGGTGACCTAGATAATACAAAATTTACTACTCGAATCTATTGCGCACCCTCATATGACATGTCGGGAGGGAAGAAGTTCCTGGATGGGATTAAAAACCCAAACTATCTAAGGAGGATCTGGAACATCTAAATGGGGAGGTGGTTGAGGAGGAAATATTAATAGTGATAGGGGATATCCCAAGTGGAAATCACCGGGACCCGATGGATTCCCTGGAGATTTTTTATAAAATATTAAAGAGAAGATATAACGCCAACTTTGAAAGAGGTCTTTAATCACATGATCGAGTCTGTTCCATGTTGCCCTCGGGGGATACTGCATACATCAGGGTTCATATAAACAGGGTCGGGACGCCTTAAAACCCGAGTCCTATCGCCCAAATTTTCCTTAATTAACCAAGATGTCAAATTAATGTCCAAATAATGGCTAACAGATTAGCGGAAATCTTACCCAAACTAATAGGGGAACATCAAATGGGGTTCACAAAGGGGAGATCGGGAGTAAAAAAAATTCGTTTACTAATGACAGCCCAAATAGCAGTGGAAAAATCAAGTGACCTTAGGACTAACCCAGCCTTTTTCGCGCTGGATGCCGAAAAGGCATTTGATAATGAAAACCCGGGGAATGGCTAAATTTTGGTAATGGACAGGATGGTATAGAGGGATGTTTCGCTCCTATGTATCGGCGATATATAAATCTCCAAAGGCGAGGGTGAGCACTCCTGGCTTCTTGCTGAATCCATTTGGTTGAAAAAAGGGACAGACAGGGTGCCGCTCTCCCCACTTCTCTTTAATATAGCGTTGGAACCTCTCGCTTTGAATCTGAAAGCATCAGGGCTGTATGGGCATCCGGTAGGGGAAGAGAGATCAAAATTATTGCTTTGCAACGACATCTTCTCTTTTTGGAAAAACCGAAGGAGGATCTAGGAAAGGTGGTGGAACTGCTAGAACACTTTGGGGCTTTTTCAGGGTACAAAATAAATAAGGATAAAAGCCAATTACTGTTGTTAGGGAATGGGGATCCTAGAGAGGTAGCGAATCTGGGGGGAAAAATAGTAACATCTCATTTGACATATTTGGGGGGTTTAAATTGGAAAAAAGCATCACTTATTACAAATTAAATTACATACCAATTATCGAAAAAATTACAAAGGAACTAGAAAGATGGAAGGATCTTCCACAATCAGTCATGGGGCGCATACATTGATTAAAATGTAAGCTTTGCCAATGCTATATCCCCACAAAATATACCATTTCTATTAAAACATAAGGATGTTAATATCTTTAAAAAAGGGCTTTTTCAAAATTCATTTGGAGGGGGAAAAGGCAAGAATCTTGATAGGGAAATTTCATTAGGTAAGGACCTGGGGGGGTGGGGCTAAGTTACCTGATATAAGGATGTATAACTTAGCCGCGATTTGGAGACATGTTCGGATTGGGTACATGGGGCGGGAACCTTTTCCAACCCGGAGGTGGAAGGCCAGCTGGCAGGGCAGTGGGGTCTGGTGGGATTGTTACATACCCCTATACAAACAACCAGAAGTATTAAAATAACCCGGTGTTAAAGACACGATGGCAACGTGGAGGCATATAAAGAAAAATTTATAATAGGCCCATGTTTATTACGAGGTTTTTGCCATTAGGTCTCTACCCGAGTTTAGCCCGGAAGGAGAGCAAATTATTCGAGGATTGGAAGCAAAAGGGGATACTTAGGTTAGAGGATCTATTAATAGGACAAAGGGGAATTTGATGTCCTGGGGGAATAGCGAGGAAGTATAACTTGGGGATAGGCATCGATTTCAATACGCCAAGTAAAAAACTATCTAAAAACTAAACTCCATCTATTGGAGGGATTTATGACCCAGAGGAGTTTGAGGTCATTATGAAAAATCCAGGGGGACGAGGGGCCTTGTCTAGAATTTATAGCAATCTACAATCATGGTCGTTTTGCCAAAACAGCTGCCAATTATTTCAAAAATGGGAGATTGACTAGAAGACGAGGAAACGGCGAAAAAATCATTAAAGGAATGGAAGCGGTCAGGTCGCTACGATAAACGAAGGGTGGAGAGAATTGTGTTTAGATTGGGTTCATAGAGCAATATATGCATTTAATCTACCCTCGACCAAAGATAGGGAGGATCATTTGACCAAATGTCCGAAATGTGGAGAGGACGGGGCGGGTCTGCTACACCCTATGTGGACATGTCCAAGGTTGGCAGTTACTGGGAGGAGGTGGTCAGATATGTAGAGAAAGTCTGGGAAATTTCGGTACCAAAATCGCCTCGTGTTGTCTGTTTTATTAGTTTTGGTCCAGAGGAGTAATGATGGAGGACTATCTTTTAGTAAACATAAGGGGATCCACCTAACGCTTCTGGTAGCGAAAAAAGTGTTATTGAGACACTGGCTGGAGAAAGGTTCCCCCAACGTGGGAGAGGTGGTACTTTACATTGAAACAGCTATTTTTCACGGAAAAACTAGACGCCCGGAAAGCAATAAAGACGAAAAGGTGAGGTTTTTTTGAGAAGTGGAAGAATTTTATTATAGATTCTTTCGAAGATCAGGAAAAAAAATGACATAATGGGGCCATTTAGGGATCAGTGTATTATCTGAAAGAACAACAGCGGGAACTTTAGGTAGATTTGGTGGGAGACAGAACTAGGAGAGAAGTAAGGCAAGTTAAAGGGACATCAGGTTTTAGTTTTAAAGGGGAGAGTAGGGTTAAATTTCTTTGGGTAGAAAATCTGAGAAAAAGAGGAGATTTCTGGTTAGGAGATAGGATAATAGAAAAAAGGAGATGAGAGCCAGGATGTGATATGACAAAAACCAAATGTGTGTATACAGGATAATCACATGTTAATGCTAACATTTTGTCACTTTTACCTGTATGGTATGCTTCAACGTTTGATGTATAAAAATTGCTTTCACTCCCAAAAAAATATTTTGTAAAAAAAAATATATATATACAAAATTTGGGGACGGTGTAATCGTTATTGACCTGCGAGTAAAGCTACTATGTCATATAGACCGTACCGTGACCGCTATAAAAAATAAAAATAAAAAACACTACCAAGATTGCTGTATTTTGTTCAAAACATCTCACAAAAAACATAGCATATATGCACCCCATAATGGTACCAATAAAAACTTCAACTCATCCCGCAAAAAACAAGCCCATACACAGCTCTGCACGCAGCAAAATAAAAAAGTTATGGCTGTCAGAATAGGACAACATAAAAACGCAATTTTTTTATAGATGTATTTCTACTGTGTAAAAGTAATAAAACAGAAAAAAACTATATAAAATCTATATCATTGGAATTGTACCGACCCCCATAGTAAGTTATCACATCATTTACACTGCACGGCGAATGCTGTAAAATTGAAACTCAAAAAACAATGACCAAACTGCGTTTTTCCCCCCATTTTCATTGCCCAATGCTAAAAAAAAACTATGGAATACCTGTGTAATGTCGTACCCTGAAAATTCAATGTATTTTAATTCATCACTAAATCCTGCAGTTCAGATTGTAAGGCAGCATTCCCCACCTTTTCCTGAGAGAGAAGTTTCTGACCATTTGTCCGACAAACCCCCCAGCCCAGTGTCTTTGATGGCTAAAGGAAAGGTATTTATGACCGGTATCTGGTATCCGGTGTTTCCTGTATCCTGGAACAGCAGATCTGATAAGCTCAGTTTTACCACCTTTCAAATAAACAAATTTTCCCGCCAGAAAGGGAAAAGATATTTCCTTTGTCTGCCCAGAGAAGCAGTCCGTGAGTGCCCCCTTGTGGAACTAAAATACCATAACCCTCCTCAGAAAATTCTGTATACCCACCTACTTTTCATAATTCAAGCCAATAAGAGAGTACCGAGTTATGAGAAGGAGGAGACAGCCTGGCTGGGTATAAATGGCCCAGCCACCCTTTATTCTGTGTCATAGCTATGGGGTCTATTCTGAGGAAGTGAGTTGTGTCCTTTTTATTCTCCTTACCCCGGGACTTGGAAGCTGAAACATCTGTAAGTGTGAATTTTTCCATTTTTCTCCCTTTATTTTGATAACTGTATTGTATGTGTGTCATTGTTCTTATTGTCATATTTTTGTCTATGTAAGCACTGAAATAATTTTTATATTAAAGGTATCAGTAATTCGTTAACTCTTGTTGTTGCACGAACCAATTTCTTGAAGGATTGTTTTTTTTTTCTTTGGTAACTACGAGAGAGCAGTGAGTTGACCTGTGAGCATTTTTACGTGTTTTTAGAAATCTTTTAGGACTCAGATCCCTTCCGGCTGAGCCCTTTTGTTTTTGTGACTTATGACGGAAGGTGGTGGCAGCGTTAGTTTTGCAGGGGACTGCGACTGTCTTGCGGTACGATTTATGCTTGATTAGCTACCTGAGTGAGAGGTGTGCTCAAGTGGAGATAAATCTAACCCCATTACAGTGTCCGCGGTCACGTGCTGGTGAGCGCGTATGTGACAAATTGGTGGCAGAGCGGTGGGATATTTTTTCTTTTTATTGCAACATTAGTGCTTGGTTTAAGCGATTATTCCATGCACTAAAAGACTGGACGTATCTTGGTGAAGATTACACCAGTCTTACAAGAATTAACGCAGTGCTTACTTTATTTGACACACATCAATCAGTTTCCCCTCCCTGTTTTTCTTTTCTATCTTTTATTTGGCAAAGGGTGCTTTGTGGAAATGGCAGCCCTTTACAAGAAGCAAAGTAAAGAATATCTCACCAGCCTATGTGAGGAGAGAGATATTAATACGTCTGCGAAAACAAAGGCCCAGCTGATCCTGGAACTCATGGAGCACGATCTGCAGCAGCCGGACGCGGCGTCAGAGAACGAAACTGACAACGCACAGGTCCAATTGACGGAATTTGCGCCTGAAGTAATTTCCCCTGAGGACCCCCGCAGCGGCAGTTCTCAGGGAGGCATGGACTCTGCTCTGGGCATGGCTTTGCAGCAACTTGGCGCTTGTGACCCTAGTGTGTGCCTCCAACTTATCCGGCAATTCCAACAGGCAGAGAGAGAGGCGGCCGAGCGCCAGGCTGAGCGTCAAGCAGCGAGAGAGGCTGCGGCAGCTGAGCGTCAAGCAGCGAGAGAGGCGGCCGAGCGTCAAGCTGATAGAGAGCGAGAGGCGGCCGAGCGTCAAGCAGCGAGAGAGGCGGCCGAGCGCCAGGCTGAGCGTCAAGCAGCGAGAGAGGCGGCCGAGCGTCAAGCTGAAAGGGACCTCAAGCTGCAGCTGGCACAACTTGAAAGGGGTGAGGCTTTGCCACGGCCTCATGCCCAGGATACAAACCCGTTGAAACCCCGACTGGAACACTTTCCTGTGATGGAAAAGAATGGGGACTTAGATGTTTTCCTACGAGGATTTGAAAAGACTTGTAGGCAATATCATCTGCCCAAAGAGGAGTGGGCACGATATCTGACCCCAGGACTAAGAGGAAAAGCCTTGGAGGTTTTTTCGGACCTCCTACCAGAGCAAGACGGGGACTATGACGCCATAAAGAGAGCTCTGGTCACGAAATATCACCTCACTCCGGAGGGGTATCGCAGAAAATTTTGGAGTCTACAGAAAGGTCCCACTGACAGCTATGCCGATGTGGAAAGCAGCTTAAGTGCCACCTGCAAGCAGTGGGTGGAAGGACTCTCTGTTTCCAGCTTTGATGACCTGTTGAATCTGATGATCAAGGAGCAGCTTCTCCATATCTGTCCTGCAGAGGTTCGTCAGTTTGTCTGTGACTGGAAGCCCAAAACATCCAAAGATGCAGCTGACCTGGCAGACTCCTATGTTACCAACAGGATGCCAGAAACCCGGAGACCACCTGAGTCCACCTGGAGGAGAGGTAAGCCTGCTGGGGATCCCCCTGCTCCTCCCCATCAATCCCCTGGGCACCCCCTTAGTACTCCGCCTGGGTCCCCGAGGCCCACACGCCCATTGTCTGACATGCGCAGGTGTTTTATCTGCAACCAAGTGGGGCATGTTAGTGCCACTTGTCCAGACAAGCGGAGGAGTCCCCCGATGCCCACAGCGCCCCCTGTAGCAGGCCCCTCCATCTATCTTGTAACTGGGACTGCCGGAAGGAGAAGGCATAACCTTCAACCTGTCACCGTGGGCAGAAGAGTCGCCATGGGCTTCAAAGACAGTGGAGCAGAGGTGACTGTTGTGCGTCCAGAGATGGTGGATGCTAGAAGTATTATTCGAGGGAAGACCATGACCCTGACTGGATTTGGCGGGGTCCGCTCTGCTATACCCATGGCTCGTGTGTATCTGGACTGGGGAGCGGGCCGAGGAATGAGAGAAGTGGGTGTTTCTGCCACTATCCCCTATTCCATTTTACTGGGTACAGATCTTGGGGAAATGCACAGTAATTACGTCCCGGCTCCCCCTCTGAAAGCAACCCCAGCAACCCCGATTTATGATTCCCCACAGAGACTGTACCATACTTCCAAAACGTGCCCAGATGGGAAAGGAAGTATGAAAGCGGATGTGCTTCTGAATGATGCTACTGATATGTGTAATGTGCAAAATGACTGTCCTCATATCCCTCCTGTGACCCATAGTCAAGATGCCTGCAATCCTCAGCTTTGTGTGTCGGCTGACCAGCCCAAGGTGCAATGCCCTGCAGAGATCACATTGCAGGTGGAAGAGTCTGCAGGCCCCTCTAGCCCCCCTCCTGCTGAGGAGAGGTCACACGCTGTGGCCAGCACAGAGAGCCCAGCTGCTGCCGACCCCCCCTCTGCAAGTGATGTGCAACCTGATAGCAGCCCCACTGATGTGTGGCCAGGAACCCATGGGGATAACAGGGATTATCCTTATGTCACCCTTCCTCCTATCAAGGACCCTCCAGCATCTGAGGAGAAAATGTCTTGTATTATGTTTGATGTATCCCAGCCTGTTGTGCTTGATGTTGCGGTGCCCAGGCCGGTTGGGCCAGACATCGATTTATCTACAGCTGTGTTGTGGGCCCCAGGTGTATCCCAGCCCACAGATACTCTCAGAACTGTCATGGACATTGATAACCTATCTCAGCCTGTAATGCTGGGTGCCCCTGTATCTAAGCTTGCCAGCATGACTTGGACTGCTGTGGACAATAATGATCTATCCACGCCTGGAGGCGTATCTCAGACTGCCATGGACACTAGTGATGTATCCAAACCTGAGGGTATATCTCCGGCGGGTATTGATAATGATCCTGTGTCCAAACCTGAGGGTGTATCTCAAACTGTTGTGGACAATCATGATGTATCTGAGCCTGAGGGTGTGTCCCAGATGGTGATGTGGGGGAAGGCCATTCCTGAGTCTGGTTTTCCTAATACCAACAGCTCAGTGGATGTGCCTGAACCCAATGATGCGTGTCAATCTGTTATGCACAGTAGAAGTGTATCCAAGCCGGTAATGTATGCTCCTGCCTGCCCTGTAGGAGTATCCGAGCCCATGGAGTGTGTTAAGGCCGACAGTCTCTCTCCCAGGGGAGGACGGAGGCGGGCTCAGGGGATGGCAGGTGAGCCAGCCCCCACGCCCGCTCCAAAAGGGGGAGGTGTAATGTCGTACCCTGAAAATTCAATGTATTGTAATTCATCACTAAATCCTGCAGTTCAGATTGTAAGGCAGCATTCCCCCCCTTTCCCTGAGAGGAAAGTTTCTGACCATTTGGTCAACAAACCCCCCAGCCCAGGGTCTTTGATGGCTAAAGGAAAGGTATTTACGACCGGTATCTGGTATCCGGTGTTTCCTGTATCCTGGAACAGCAGATCTGATAAGCTCAGTTTTACCACCTTTCAAATAAACAAATTTTCCCGCCAGAAAGGGAAAAGATATTTCAATTCTCTGCCCAGAGAGGCAGTCAGTTAGTGCCCCCTTGTGGAACTAAAATACCATAACCCTCCTCAGACAATTCTGTATACCCACCTACTTTTCATAATTCAAGCCAATAAGAGAGTACCGAGTTATGAAGAGGAGGAGGAAGCCTGGCTGGGTATAAATCGCCCAGCCACCCTGTAGTCCGTGTCATAGCTATGGGGTCTATTCTGAGGAAGTGAGTTGTGTCCTTTTTATTCTCCTTACCCCGGGACTTGGAAGCTGAAACGTCTGTAAGTGTGAATTTTTCCATTTTTCTCCCTTTATTTTGATAACTGTATTGTATGTGTGTCATTGTTCTTTTTTTTTTTTATCATTAGATTTTTATTAAATTTTCTTTTCTGAAAAGGTATACAAGAATCCAAATTTGTACAGCAGATTCAAAAGGTAACAGAATGAGAACAGAACAAAAAAAAAAAAACATAACAGTACATCAAGAACTACAAGCCATGACATGACAATGAGAATGCGTATCACAAAACACTTTGGAGTATAAAGTTTCCAATGTAAGCAACCTAACATACTTCCTGGGTTTAGTGCAGGGGGTATAGGGAAGGAAGAGAAATAGGCGAGGAGTGATGCCTGGCAGTGTGGAGGGATGCCCAAAAGGTGACCTAGACGGACGCTTTATTTAAAGAATCTGGAGGAGGTCCATAGTGACCAACGGAGCCTCAGTGTGAGGACTAGATGGGGGGGGACAACTAAGGATGTCTCTGCGTGGAATTGGGTGTCACCGGTAATAACTTTTGGATTGTGGGG